>JWJB01010093.1:0-35862 GCA_000812895.1 Rutstroemia sydowiana | reverse complement strand
CAAGAAATGCTGAAGAAAGTTGACCCTACAAATACCCCTAAATTGGCGGTGTCCATATTACTCTTCTCACGTATCACTAAGGTTCTTTCTGCCAATGGAGGAAAATATACTGCTTCGTTTTGACTTGGTGGACGAACCTGACTTAACAGCTACCCCTGTAGGATTCTCGGGGACAATGGTAAGTGGTGGCGTTGAGTGCAACTGCGGAAGCCGAGCGGATGGGTTTGAATGCCCCGGCATCGAATTTGGCGTCTTGCCTATATATGGATTATATGCAGCTGAAGTAGGCGGACTACCATTCTTATGGGTAGAAGTCGAGTACGGAGGAAATGAATACGATGGAGATTGCTTCTTTGGCGTAGAAGTCTTCCTCCATGCTCGTGGATTCGCACCAGTTTTAATAGATCCGGATATCTCAGAATCTTCGAATGGCAGGTTTGATCGCCTTTGAGCTATTATCGTATCGTTGAAGCTGGGGGAGAGATTTCTACCGGCGAGTCTTGAGGGTGATCTACCTCGGAAGGAGATTCTCAATGAGCGTAGTGCCTCCACTCCATCAAACTCTTCCATGGAATCGAGGGCAACCCCTTCGTCTTCAATTCCTTCTACCCGGAGCTTCTGCATCGTTTTAGGGTCTAGCTCATCTTCCCTTATGTGATACATTTCCATCATACGATAGACTAATTTCTTTGGAAGGGTACCCGCTTTTCGATTCATACATCCAACAAGCCATGCTTTTACTTCTGCTGCTTCCCTACTCCTGACATGTCGATGGATATTGAGATTGTGTGCGGATGGTGGCATAAGTCGAGTAGTATCGAGTGTTTCGCTGGTCGATGAGAATACGGAGGCGCCACTGGAGAAGCTGGAATCTGAGCTTACTATATCGTCTGATGGTGTGATGATAATCTTGATCTGAGTCTGAGGGTTGTTCTTGAGTTGTCGTTTGTGGAAGAGTTTGGATGAGTCTTGATTGTTACCATCTCGATTCACCACAACCTTCGCACTTTCGAAACTCCCATAAGATTCATGGTGATTGGTATTGATCGTAGTCTCACTGGATTTATTTGCCACAACAGGCTCTGGTGAGATTTGCCCAATGCCATTTGATTGTAGAATGTCATCCCCCCCTGGACAACACTCATGCTCCCTTTTAGCATATGTTATAGCACAAGGGCTAGCCGTGCGTTTGGTATGGCCCGTCTTATCATCTTTCGCCCTTCAACCGTGGTCAGCAACTTACACATGGCTCTATGCAAAACTCTGGAAATGATAAAACGTACCTTTTGTGCGACGAGACAAAAATCCTATCCCAATACTTCATTACCCCGAGTTAAAATAAGGTCGATCTGTTTAGTAAGAGAGGTTCAGAGATGTTTCTCCTGGTATCAGGTTTGATTAGGAACGTGGGAAACGCATGGCTGTATTAAGTACAAATTGAGAAAGGTTCCAATGTGTAATGTAGTATCTGATGCCGCTCAATCGTCTCTGTGCTCATCGCCCGACGTGAGACTTGACTTCTGGAATTCTCGACTCTCTTTCCTGTCGCAAACAAAAATAACCCCCAACGACTTGGGTCTGACAGAGGACCAGTGAAGCGCTGGTATCACTTTTCGTTTGGTAACTGAATATTGATATTGCTTCTCGGGTGACAGAAATACAATGGGAAACACTAGACGGCCTCGACAACGAAATTTTCGAAGTGTTACAAGTTCATTAACGTCCTTGAAAACAATTCCGATCCCAAGGTCAAGTCTTATACTCGCAAAGGAAGGGAGATCAGTGGAGCTTGTTCGGAAACTTTTGATATGGGGTGGTATTGGCTTGCGGTGGCTGAAATATCTGCATGGTTATGGTTCTTCAATAGTGTTGAGGTTCGGTTGGGTATAGAGGCTGAAAGTGTGGGTGATGGAGGAGTTAATGGCATCTTATTCATTCCACTATTATAGTATTAGTACATACCCAATCTGGGTGAAGTATTAGACATGTATTGACAGCACATACTCTGATAAGTCCCCTAAATCAGAAAGCATGGCATTACATTTAAGGTTATGCTGATTCTGATGATACGATACCTCGTCGAGCTTTCTATTTATGGTTAAGCTGTAATTTGGAAATATTGGCTAGTGTAACTTACGCTGATAGCATAGCGAGCTGTATCTGAAAAATTCTAAAGCTTTCCGCTTTTCGCTCATCAATATCTCTTTGTATGCGAATTCTTGAGGCCATCCATGCGGCGGAGGTTTTCATTCTCGAAACCCTATCATATCGATTGCCTATCGTAATTGACGCGGCACTCATTCTCAGTTCTCTATCCATTGATCTCATTCGCTCTAAAGACTGTACATAAAGTCCTTGGAAGTACTTAAAGTCACCAGTTCCATATTTTCGATCTGGTTGGCGAATGAGTGAAGCAACATATGCATTGTTAAGCATGTCTGTCTCGGTTTCAAGGAGGAGTATTTTATCCAATGCATTGGAGATTTCAGCTTGAGTATCTATTGCATTACGAAGACCAAGACCATGAGCATAGAAGGCCGCAATCACGGCTGCAACGAATGTAAGTAGTCCAGTACAGCTCGCTGCAATTGAAAGAGGGCTGTCTTGCATGGTGGCAGAAAAGTATATTCGATTGGTGTTATCCCAATTCTACAAAATGAGAATTGCGACATGATAAATACTTGGTTCGATCAATAGGCAGCACTAGTCAGATGTAAAGATGTATGTAGATGCAGATCATAAGTATTCAGAGCTGTAAAAGAGTAAACACAGCCACCACCAACACTATGTGGGAAGCACAAACTCGTATTAACAGCATCCAATATATGCAGGTACTATCAATGGGGAATAATTCGCAGGATTCCTAGACAAGACTATTTGTGGCAAAATAGCTACGTGGTTTAACCATTTCAACAATTTGGCCCTTGAGAACTTGGGTAGATACTAGACTGATGACTGTTTCTTCCCTTGAACTCGCATTTATATTTTGATTTGAATCTTATACTTACCCCAACGCCCTCCCCTTAGTTCTACCTAGTTAATTAATAAGGTTTTGTATCTAGATGTACAATATACTGTATACACTCGTACATAATAAGTACTGTAACAGGTAATAAGTACTAGGTATTTGTTCCATATTATAGAAATGATGGTAAGTACTTATTAATGCAGGTCTATTGCATTAGCATTTGCATTTGCATATACCTAGGTACTGTACTGTAGTAGGTAGGTGTGTAGCGGGTGGATTGATTTTTATAAAAATACAATATAAAATAAACACAACTTGATACGAGTACAGTACTGATAAATACCTATAAATTAGGTACAATAAAATCTTGCTAATAAGGTTTTTAGGTACTGTACCAGTAATCTTGGCTTAAAGATGGGGCCGATGAATTGTAATCCTGATTTTTTTGTTGGATGCAACCGACTCTTGAGGTTTATAACCTTAATGACTGATGCCAGTTACCAGTAATGTTTCTTTATTTTTGTTTTTTGATAACCTTGGAAATCAAGAAATTCAAACTTTTTGATTCTTATTCCTGGTATTTTATCATGAACTAATGAATTTACATGATTTTACTCCAATCATAATTGATATAATAAATGAAAAAACTCCTCAATGGTAAAAAGGATTGAAAAAGGATTGAAAAAGGATTGAAATACCTACTACTAATGCTATTCCTTTTTGAAACCACACTGAGACTGACATAGAACTAAACTTCCGACACGTACCAATACATACAATACAATACAATACAATCAATACCTAGAAGAACTACAGAAATCTGATAATATAAAGCAGGACCAAAATAGTTTGATAAAATCAACAACAAAAACTTAATTAATATATTGAAGCTATTCAAACCTCCAGAACCACAATGGTTATATCATCCGATTCAGCTATGGTAGATTCACCTCGGACTACCACTCAATCAACCGAAAATCCTCCCCAAAAAGAAACTTCAACCATAACGACAGCAAAAACAAATGGCAAGATGGAATCACCAGATAGAACACGGCCAACATCCATTGATACCTCTCATTCTAGAGTCGATAACACTGTAGAGTTTATTGGAGATGTCAACACAACCAATGAACTACCTTCTCAAGAAATGCTGAAGAAAGTTGAAGGGATGATGGTGTTCGATCGGGATGGCAAGGCGAGGCCATTCAAGAGTCTGTATTCAGGCCCAAATGTCGCGCGGAGAGTACTTGTGGTGTTCACCAGACATTTTTTCTGTGGTGTGAGAAAGCCCCCCAGCTATAGTAGCTCACCCCCCAAAGTCAAAGTCAAAGTCTAACGTTTGCGGCTTTCCCAGTTTTGCCAAGAATACCTCAGAACCCTCACCACATCCATTACCGAAGACTCACTGCTCCAACTGCATACTCCTACCTTTATCGCAGTTATTGGTTGTGGTGACCCCTCATTAATATCAATGTACCAAGAAGCCACAAAGTGCCCATTTCCGATATACGCAGACCCCACGAAAAAGCTTTATGCCGAGCTAGGTATGCTGCGCACACTGTCTATGGGTGCTAGACCCGAGTATCAACGAAAGGGAGCTTTGTTAGGAATGGCGCAGAGCGTAGTACAGAGCCTCAAGCAAATCAAAGGGGGGAAGCTTCTTCAAGGCGGTGATTATCAACAAGTAGGCGGGGAGTTCTTGTTTGAGCCTGTCCAAATGGCAACGCCAATTGCTTCACCTGCCGACGCTCTTTTTGGCAACCAGGCGCAGAAAGACATGCACGCGCATGGTGGAATTCTGGGACATGGGACAGATCTTGGCGAACGAGAAGGCTATGAGGAGAAGAGAGTTACATGGTGTCATAGGATGAAAAACACTAGGGATCATGCTGAGATACCGGAAATCAGAGAAGTACTAGGGTTTGACGATATTGGAAAGGGAGGAAAGAATAAGAAGCGCTGGTCAAAGGCTTTGGGGGAGAGAAAGGGAACGAGTATGAGTTCTGGATCGAACTTAAAAATGGAGGCTGTGCGTGGGGATGGTGGAAGTATTACAGGTGAAAAGCCTGCGAGTGTAAAATTGCCGCAAAACGCTTTGGCAGACACGGCAGAATGAATGCACGGCTACGAAGTAAGTTTTACGCGGTGTTATGTTTGTATGGTCTTGCATTTGATTGGCGTCGGAAAGTTTGGATGGAGTTTTTTTGCGAAACCTGTCATCTATACCCATCTGTATCGTTTTCTTGCAGCTGGAAAATAATGTCATACTGTTTTGGTACGAAATTTTTGGGGATTGTAGTTAGTTTCGCCCCGTCTAGTGCACCCTCCTTGCCCTACTATCTTGTATTTCTATGTTTCTCGATTATGAACCCCCTCTCTATCTTGAAGGGGTGCGAGGACATGTTGGCAACGAAGAAAGAAATATCAACGACTAACGAAGAAAAAAATATCAACGAGTAACTCATGCCGGCAACCATTCAAACAGGAAAGCTATGAAAAAGAAATAGGTATAATGATGCACTCCAAAATAAGAGGTGGCCCGGCCTAGCATGTCGTTTTGAGATCAAAGTCGGGCCCTGATGGCTGTAGCCGATTATAGGGAAAACCTAGTTACTAGGGGAATACCTAGTTTCTGAACTTAATGAGTACTAATTCAATAAATCCCATGAGATTTGAAAGATATAACAAGAAGTCAGGCATAATAGAAAGCTCTATCTTGGAGAGAATCCAAAAATCACCGAGTAGAAGTCTTTTGCAACTTTAGAAGTAAAAAACAAGATCCGTACGACAAACAGGTGGTGGTTAATTATTATTGGTAGAATTTGGAGGAAAATCCAGGTACCGATCCGGTAACCCCCCTTGTTAAATGCTCGGATCATCCCTGTCAAGGTGTTTGTTTACATGCTGTGTTGTCGAAGGAAATTATTTTGAAGTACTTGGAAATGGTAATGAAGAATAAAAAAAAAGACAGAATTCAACATCGGTATTGTACTCGAATGATTAAGGGCTTTTGCGATCTCTAAGGTTGAATACATCTCAAAATACTTGAAGCGTAGCAATAATGGATGCAGATAATTTGCGCACTGCTTCCTTATATATCAATAACCAACTCCTTTCTCGAGGACTGTTACGAAATGGACAAACAATTGACTTTGTGCGACCGCATAAATCAGAGGATGGGCTTGAAGCAACAATGGGAAGAATTATGAGTGTGGTTAATGACTTGATTTTGAGGAGGGATGTATGTATATATTGCCAAAATGGCAAGGCAAAAACCTCGATATTTGAGGGGACGAACTAACATGTTGATAATAGCGCGATTCTCAACAGCGCGAGAACCTCGCCCAGACAATCCGCGCATTGCGTGCAGATACTCTACGGTCCACTACCGACATGGAAAGACTATCAATAAAATATGCGGAGTCTCAGCGTAAACTAGGGATCGCGGAGGCGACAGAACGAGCACTAAAGACGCAATTGAAAAGTGCGGAGCAGGCGGCAAGGGGGCTGAAGGAGGAAATGGGAAGGATGAGAATATTGGTGGGGCAGACACGAGCGCAATGTGCGAATGAGGTCCGGAAGAAAGAAAGAGTTATCGAGGGGATGAAGAAACACGTTGGGGAAGGCGGAAGACCAAGAGGCAGCGGGAAGGCAGTAGGAGTGGCTACTATAAGTGTAACTGCTGGTGTTGGTGATACTCAGATAGGTAGTGCGGGGATGAGTACAGATGAAGCGGGGTATGATTTGAGGATGGAAACAAATGAGTTCTTAACGGAATTGGCAAAAGGATTGAGCGACGAGAATGAAGCACTTGGCGGTCTGATTAGGAGGACTATTGATACCCTGAGAACCTTGTCAGGGTGTGAGAAGGAGGAGGAGCAAGAATGCGGAATGGTGGTACAAATGGAGAGTTCTTATGAGCATCTAGCGTCTGAGATGGATTTTGTGATTGATCATTTGAGAACAATCTTAACAAATCCATCTTTCGTTTCATTAGAAGAGGTTGAGGTTAGAGAAGAAGAGATCATACGACTGAGAGAAGGATGGGAAACTATGGAGTCTAGATGGAAAGATGCCGTTCAAATGATGGATGGATGGCGAAAACGAATGACCAGAAGTGGTCAAACAGTCAATCTGGAAGAGCTCAGAATGGGGATGAGTCTCAGTCCTTTGAAAGCTAAAGAAGAAGCAAACTATGAAATTCTTCAATTGTCTACCTTAGAGGAGGAAGATGAGGATGAAGATGAAGGAGACACACAGGCGGATATAAATGCTATGGACGACTCCGGTGTACCAGGTCACACCGAACAAGAACTGGATGTTGATGATCTAAACGGCTCGGACTCGAGTATGTTCGAAGATGAGCCAATTGATTTCGAAGATGGCGACCAAGTGTACAATCAAGGGGACGAACAAGAGGACATACAAGATGACATACAAGAGGAGCTTGAAGAGGCCTTTGAAGAACAGCAGCAATCAGCGAATATTACATTCGACACGCTATCGTCGATACCCGGAACGCCTCCACAATTGTCACCCTTGCGCGAAACACAAGGAAATCGTGGTAGTCCCGAACGGCTCAGCCCCCAGGGGTTTACGACTATTATTGAAGAAAATACTTGGGATCTACTACAGCTTGAGAACTCCTCACCTCAACGCACATCAAAAACAAAGCTAGTTCCAGAACCGACCACCAAAAATGGAACCTCCCAGCTTTCACTGCCTTCGTTGGACGAAAGCTCTCTCATAACTCCTAGGACTTCCGCCCGTTCCTCCACTAAATCTTTCGAAGCCAAAATTACAAGCCAAAGCACAGCCACTCGCTCGCCGTCTAAATCTAAACCCACACCTACGCCAAATCCAAAGGTTCAATTGCAACTTCCTTCGTCCTCAAGCCGTCTGCCTCGACCTCGCGATATTCCACCCCAACAGAGTCCGTTGACAATGGCTAGCATAGCTGCCAAATTAGCTGCATCGGAGCGAGAGGCTGATGCCGCAAGAGTCAAAGCTAAGTTAAGAGCTGCAAAGTTGAGTCGTACAGGATCTCAGTCTGTTACTGCTATTGCCACCAGTAGCAGGCCACGAAGTCCCAGCAAGAAGCAAGCGCCAAAGGAAGATATGCCTACCGATGCAACGAAACTAATGCCCCCACCTTTACCTTCGTCCAAGCAAGAGGATGAACCGGTGAAAGGTGCGAGTTTAAATACAAGAAGCCCTAGCAAAGATCTGGGTTCAATGTCTAGCAGAAAAAGGAAACTTCGAGCAAGTAAGGGGGATCAGCAAGGAAGGGCAGCAAGAAGGAGGAGTACTCTTAGTCCAAGGGAGCTAGAAAGTTTGATTCTGGGAGGAATGGGGTCACCTAGAAAAGAGGAATAACTTGCTTGAAGAAGAAGAATAATGAGTGATGAGGCGTAAAGGTTGGGCATTTAGTGTTATAAAGTTTTTCTTTTCTTGAAGCTATGTATAAATTGTATAGAGAAATTTTACATCAATTCGATGCCGAAATTAGAGAAAATATATTTTTAATTTGATAGCAATTGAGTACTACAGGTAAAAGAATAGCTCTGTTCGGCTTGGTGAGGTTATAATAGATTAAACCTGATATTTAAGGCAATTCGTCACCCACCTTGGAAAATAAATACATTTAGCGAAAAGTTCGCCCACAAAGTTGAAATATTTTCCAATTTTTGTTCCTCTAGATTCTTCAACTTTCATCGACAACCATATTCTAGCAATAGTGCGGCCAATCCTTCAAGATGGTAAGTTGATTAAATGCTTCGATCTGCAGATATCGCATAGTATTTGCAGATATGCCAAGCAATGTCTATAATATTCCTCTACAAGTCAAATAGCAAAATGCTTCGAGAAATTGAAGGTTGCTGACTTTGGAAATTTACAGCCTTTCACCAAGCTAGTCAAGAACTCCGCGTACTACAGGTAAGTTTTGACTCGCCTCTTGAAATTCTGAAAGACCTTTCGATCAAATCCTAACAATATATCAGTCGTTATCAGACTAAGTATGCGCGTCGTCGTTCTGGTAAGACCGATTACTACGCACGAAAGCGTCTTATCACCCAAGCCAAGAACAAGTACAATGCGCCAAAATACCGTCTCGTCGTCCGATTCACCAACCGCGATATCGTTATGCAGATTGTGACCTCAGAGATCACTGGCGACAAGGTCTTCTGCGCTGCTTACTCTCACGAGCTTAAGGCCTACGGTATTGAGCACGGTCTTACCAACTGGGCTGCTTCATACTGCACTGGTCTCCTCCTTGCTCGTCGTGTCCTCAAGAAGCTCGGCATGGACAAGGATTTCACCGGTGTTGAGGAGGCTGATGGAGAGTACCAACTCACCGAAGCTGCTGGTGATGATGAGCGACGACCATTCAAGGCCTTCCTTGATGTTGGTCTTCACCGCACTTCCACTGGTGCCCGTATCTTCGGTGCCATGAAGGGTGCTTCGGATGGTGGTATCCTCATTCCTCACTCCGAGAACCGTTTCCCAGGTTACGACATGGAGACCAAGGAGCTCGACGCCGAGACCCTCCGCAAATACATCTTCGCTGGTCACGTAGCTGAGTACATGGAGACTCTCGCCGATGATGATGAAGAGCGATACAAGTCGCAATTCCAAGGTTACATTGATGACGAGATAGAGGCTGATGGATTGGAGGAGTTGTACCAGGAGGCTCACAAGGCTATCCGTGAGGACCCATACAAGAAGGTCGATGGTGCTGCTGAGAAGAAGTCCAAGGATGAGTACAAGAAGGAGTCATTGAAATACAAGGGCAAGAAATTGACCTTGGACGAGAAGCGCGAGAGGGTCAAGGTCAAGATTGCCGAACTCAAGGCATAAATCATTGTATAAACTCTTGTCTTAGGCCATGGTTTCCCTTGCACGAGACCAAAAATAAATAAAAGTCAACTGTCAAGGAAAAATGAATTAATACTCAATAACAGTCCTATTAATATGTTTGTTAGTGATATCCTTTATAAACTTGTATTAAACTAACAATTAAGGACGATAATAATAATGATTACTTGCTGGGGCATTAACAAACCCCGTGCAAATACATCATCCATCATTTAAACATTTCCCCAAGGGGTGCAAGTGGTTCTAAGTTGTGAGTTTATTCTTTAGTTTTATTACTCAGCACTTTGTCCCCATGCCACGGTCCACGGTCTCTAAAAGCCGAATGCCGTAAAGACTTCTATTCGTTCTAAATAGAAACTAAAACCTTAAGTGTTTCTTTTCCCCTCATTTTACTTAAAGGTTCGTTCGTTCGTTCGTTCTAGTATCAATTTCAATGATTACCTAGGTAGGGTAGGTACATTTACGAGTTACTTATTAGATTTATAATAACTTGCTTCCCCTAGGTACCTATGTACCTATGTACCTACATAAGTACGACAGAAAGGTTATTTACCTACCAAGTAAATACGTAAAAATAAAGTAAATTATACATATAGATATAAGATTAATCAATATTTGAATGATTTCTTGAATATATATATAACATATTGTAGAGTATAAGAAAAGATAGGTATACTACCCTTATCTACTTCGAACTTGTACAGCATATATCCGTGCCACCACACCATACCTATATCGGAGACACGAAGACACACCACATCTACAACATCCTTGAAAGGGCCCACCCAAATTCTTTCGGCTTTAGAAATTTGGGCAGGTTATGGTCCAATCCAACATATGACGATAGTACAGTTACAGTACACACACCACTTTCAATTCTTCGAGTCTAACCACGACCACCATCACTTGAGATACTTCCACCAATCTTGTAATTATAGTGATTGATTCCGATAATTCGGTTGATCGTATACAGTCGCATTCACTGCTATAGTGTCACAAATACAATCATGGACTTGTGCGAACAATAGTGTTGCTCACATCAGCGACGAGACATATTACACATTCGGAGATTATAATAACAAGTTTTTGGCTCAAGGAATATCCAAATCCGATCATACAACAGCAGGACATTCAATAAAACTTCCTGATCCATCGGTGAAGACACAACCATACAATAAGAGTTCTTTTCTCTATACAATGGAACAAGTTCATGGTGTTGATGTGAGTTGGATGACCCACAGTTCAAGCAAGAAAGGTCAGTTGGCACTTTTGATTATTTTATATGAAAGAGACATGCATTATGAGAATAATGCGCATGCGACACACAATTGCTGACTTGTAGCACGTTTGCAGATGCAGCGAGGCCTCGAAGTACCTCTAATGGTATTGCTACACAAAAATCAAATCCACATCACAACCCAGATGAGAACGACTCGGTAACAACTCCTACTCGACCTGGCATATCAAGAAATGGTTCTTCGGAAAAGATCGTAACAGCACACAGCCCCTCGCCGAAAAGTACTCCATCTCCTACCACCCCACGCAGAGGTTCGTGGTTGTCAAGCATATCCTCAAAATTCACTGGAACACATCCCGCGAGCAATACTAGTACACCTGGGAGTCCTGCGACATCACCCATCGAGTCTCCGATACAGCGGCCCACTGGACCGAGTGCGCCCAAAAATGCCGTATTGCCACACGGGGTGAAGGAAGAAGGTGATCTTCCATATGTACCTGCGCCTCCTCGATCCGGCCCGAGCTTTTTACAGAGCGCGCTACGGAGGTTATCTTCTTCAGGTGGACAATTAGCTGGTTCAAGCAAGGGCCAGAACGGCCTGTGCGAAAGAAAGGTTCTCAATATTGATCGCCATCGGGAGCGGTGCCCCATCGCAGGTCTCGATCAGTCGAAGCTGCGAAGAGTGGCTTTCTGTGTAGACGTTGAGATAGCTAGCGGTCCTCGCTATATCGAATCGTCAGAATCTGATGAGGGAGTCCAGAAGAACAAAGATAGACTGCAGAACCGTACAAAACAAAAGAGCGAAGGCGATACGTCGCAGAGCTCGAACAAATCGACAACACAAAAGGACCAAAAGGAACAGTGTCTGCCGAATGGAGAACTCCATGAGAACCCTGGGAAAGGCGAGTCTGAAAACGGTACTACGGAAGTTACACCGGCAACTACGCCTGGGACTGAGCAATGCAACAAAAAGAAAGAGAAGAAGAAGCGCAGTGAAGAAGAGAGAAAGGCAAGGAAAGAGAAGAAGCGCAGGCTTGCTGAAGCCAATGGCACAATTCCAGTAGAGCTAACAAGGGATCAGAGTGACAGCTCACTCGCAAGCGATCCACATCCTTCGGCCTCTAAAACTCATTCTTCTCCCACCACAGACCCCGTCCGGATATACAGAAGATGCTGTCAGCTGAGAGAAACGCCGATTTTGAAGAAAATTGTAGAGCAACTCTCGCAGTCCGTAACGACCGCTACCATTCCTGGCTTGGTTGGTAAATTAGACCTTTCTGGATATTGGCTACAGCTGCCGGACATTATAACCTTGGGAGACTATCTAGCTGTAGTTCCTGTGAAGGAACTAGTGATGGAAAATTGCGGACTCACTGATGAGGGTGTACGTGTGATTCTCGCAGGTCTTTTAGCTGCTAAGCTTCCTAGCTATGGGAGAAGGGTTGCCAAAAAGCATGCCGTTGTCCCCCAAGGTGGAATCATCGAACGATTGGTACTTAAGAATAATGTCAAAATAGGCAAAGATGGTTGGCGGCATATTTCCTTATTTATCAATATGTCTCGATCACTGAAATCCTTGGATATGTCGAAAGTTCCCTTTCCGCAAGCTCCCTCCACGCCACCAGCTGAGCACTTAAAGCGCATAGTCACGAATAGCAGTAGCGCGAGCAATGAAACCTCTTGCTTACTGGCTAACGCCATTGGCAATCGCCTCGCTGGTTCTCAGTTTGAGCTTTTGAATCTAGGGGAGTGTGGTTTGAGTACCGAGCAGTTAGGGACTCTGATCGACGGTGTTACCAAATCCGGCTTGCAAAGACTCGGCATTGCAGGCAATGATATCACTTCGGCAGGCATGGAACATATTGCTAGGTGGATTAAGGAAGGAAACTGCGAGGGTCTTGATCTGGGGGGTAATGATCTAAAGGATTCCCTTCAGATGATTGCAAACGCCTTGGACGAAAACAACAAACTTCTGGCCTTGAGCTTAGCCGATTGCAACCTCAATCCCGACTCTCTGTGGCATCTTTTCCCTGCTCTGTCGAAGCTGAAAACCTTCAAATTCATTGATCTGTCACAGAATCATGATTTGTTTGAGTCGACACCAAGCGCGCTGTCGTTATTACGCAGGTATGCTTACCATCTATTTTTGTTACCCATTTTAAGCCCCAGGGCTGGTTGTTGTCAGATGCGGAGAGTTTCCGTAAGGCTGCACATGCTTATGTAGACACTGTACCGTTGGAAAGGCATTTGCAGCTGCCTTTTATCGAACTTATTGTCAGGGACAATATCTGAACTCCTCCAACAACTTGGCAAAAGCTTGTTCTTTTTTCAAGGACTCAGTTTGCAACGTTGGTCATGTCAGTGCTGACCTTGTTCACCGCACCGTACCACGCTTGCAATATTATTAGTGTACTGTTCCGTATCCATATCAGCTTCATGCTTAAGGATTATCAGGCAGATGCTCAAAACTCGTTCGGGCCTTTCCATTGGCAATGTTAGATGGCAATACAGGTGATCCTAGCTAACATATAACAGATATCTGCCGAGATTGCCTAACCTGAAACGTATACACCTTAGCAACGTATCCATGGCTCCTGAACAAGCCATTGCACTTGCGGAAATTCTGCCAGAAAGCCCCAGTCTCGCGCATGTGAGCCTTATGGAAAATACGCTGCTAGCAGCATTGGCAAACGCCAAGGATGAAGCTAGCCAGGAAGAGGCGTGTGCATTATATGCTTCACTCATGGCAGCGGTTCGCGTCTCCAAATCAATCGTCTGTGTTGATATTGAAGTCCCATCGAGCGATTCGAGTGAGATTGTAAAGGCTCTAGCCAAGCAGGTCGTTGCTTATTGCTTATGGAACTTGGAATGCGGTCCTATAAGTGAGGCCGTTGCTACCGTTTCTAATCCACACACAGAAGGCAAGGAGGTTGCAGTTCCTGATGTGTTACTGCACATCGTGGGGCACATAGAAGATAATATTGGAAATGACGATGAGAATGAGCCAGCACCCGATGAGGACTACGTGATTGGAGGCACTGGGGTCGTTAAAGCACTCGGCATTTGCTTGAGAAACAGGGGCAATGACTCCAGGAGACCTTCAGCTGATCGATCATTCTCTGACTTTTCTAACCCGGGAAGCCGCTCGGCGACTCCAACACCTGCAGTGGGAAGTGGCAAAGCCAAGGATATGTCTAAAAACCTGCTTGGCAGTGCGAGGAAGATTCGTGCTCGGTTACAACCAGCTCTAGTCAAGGAGTCCAAAGGGCAGGACACCCAAAATTATAGTAAGAATAATCCTGCAACATTTGCGTATACATTAAGGATACTAACGGCAATAGATCGCCTCCTGTTCCTTGATAATACATTACAGAATATGATAAAGAGATTTGAAGACGAATTTCCCGAAACCCGCCTGCCACCATCTGTTCCTAGCATAGGTCATACAAATATCGTTCAAGGCAACGGTTCGCTTTTGCGTATGGAGTCTCCAGTGTCTATAGTCGAACCAGAACCGGTCTGCGCCCAAAGCCACGTATCAGATGATGAGGGCGAAGCTACTTGTACTCTCTCACGTCATAATTCGGATGTATCTCTTGCATCTAAAGCACAGACGCAGGAAGAAGGAAGAATGCATCGATTCGGCCAGAGAGTACGTCGGAACATACTCAAGCCTCAGAGCGAGGACCATATCCACGGGACGACCGGAAAAGAGGTTGATCCAGCACATCTCCAATTATTAAGGTCAATGGTCGAAGATCTTCACGGAGACGAGATTAGAACTTTCATTGAAAACCATGGTCCTGATGCTGTCGTCGCGGACCTAAGCAATGAAGCCAGCATGCTTCGGCAAACTATCATCAAAAAAGACCCGGAGGGCTGGGCTAAATTTAAAGAGAGCCAAGAGGCTGCGCAAAGAAACTCGAATGCTGCATGCCTCAGCCCGAATGTAAGTGCGGTCGAATAATATATCACAACGTCTGTATAAATGGGGAGGAATGTTTCTAGCATAGCGCATACAATCGTTTTATTGCCACTTGTCTGTTCTTTTCTATTATTTATACTATTTATATTTTCCTTTGGATGCCAGTAGGAACTGTATCATTACAAGGCGTACGGCGTGTGGCGAAACTATTTTCGCCGCGCACACACACTTTGATTACCTTGAAAAGACTAGAAAATAGATCTTTTGAATGAAATCCGTTCTCTTAAGATATCACATGATCATCAACTACACATGTTCGCCATCTGCAAGCACTACCGAAGAAATATTCGTTCAGGATTGACTAACTTGGGAGTATTATTTACAAGTTGTCAAATGATCTTAATTGTCAGTGCCCAACTAACTTAAAATTCCACCTATTAATATAGCCATGTACCTCATTGGCCCTTAGACTATCATATCTCGGGTTGCCATATTAAATTTAGAATAAATCTTCACGTTCTTCCGCACACATTTGTAAAGATGCAACATGCCTCGCCCACCCCCTTCCAGGACCTATCGTCGCAACGCCCGCCATTATCTGCGAATGCAATCCTCGAAGTGGTACCAGGAAACCTCTATATGCAATGCGTGTGACAATAAATCTCATTGTACCACAGACCTTTTCGCATCTAAACATGCCCCCCTCATCATGTGCTAAATTTTTCGCCCTCTTCCAAATCACGTGGACTTTTCAAATCCCTCCAGATCCATTTCCTTCAATCCATCACCGTGTTCCTCGATCCTACCCACGATAACCGCACTCGTAGTCATTTTCAAGATCTCCGCTTTGGACGGCATTTTTAATCCTCTTTCATATAGTCACTCGGCCATTCTTCGTTCCGACTCAGCACACGCTTCGCATACTCCGCCCCCGAAAACTTTGGTGTGTCGCCGCCAGCCACCACCGACAATGATCTCACCGTTTACATCATGTCCGCCCGAGTGAGAATTGGATTTAGTGTAAGAGCGGCGGCGCGGTGGGGCAGGAAATTGGGGATCAGGATTCGAGGAGTGTGAGCTAGAGATGGGCGAAATTGGGTTGAAGGGTGGCGGTTGGGGTGGGCGGGAAAATGCCATTGGAAGGTGCGAGGTATTTGTTACGGATGAGTAGACTGGTGAGTGGAGATGTTTGAGTTCTGGAGGTGAATTGTCTGGATTTGTGGGTGCAATTGAAGTGTTTTTCTCCAACAATGGGGTGAATGGTCGAGTTGTAGAAGGGTATTGCGCCGATGCTGTCCGTTTGCGATGTATGCAAAATCCAATGCAAAGAAGGAATACGCCACTTAAAAAAACATATATTCCATTTAAGCCTGGGTAGAGACCTAAGCTCGTATGTTCAGAGACGACGACCGGCATGGTGAAATCTATGTCTTGTGATCTCTTCAGACTAATCACTAACACAGAAGCTAGATGAGAGGGGGTAATGTATTGTGATGATGAGCAGTGATCAAATAGAATTGGGGGATCGTGGAGACTTAAGTAGAAATTCGTTATATCTAACCAATATGAAGTAATGAACAGGAAATCGAGGTTAAAGTGCTGTCAGCAAGTGATCTTACTCGCATGCAACCCATCCAGTGGCACGCTACTGCAGCACATCTAATCTTGGTAGGAATGAAGTTGGGCAGATTCTGTCAGGGCCAGTGTATCTTTCCTACCTTTTCGGTGTTTTTGTTTTTGCCTTTTTGCATAAGTCCATTGTATCGGCATCCATCGCCTGCTGGGGGGCGTTCCCTTGTCCTGCTTGAATCAACACGATCCAATTTACCTCGTTTCCGGGTCCTGCAAAGCACCCCACTCCAACCCCGGCCTAGGTCTTGGTTCAGCCCAACCGGGAAAACATGCAAATAGTCTAATTCCCATGAGGTCCATGCGCATGTGCACACCCTTGGAGTTGTTGCACGGCATGGTTAATATGTATGGTCACAATATCACAATCTCTTTATCCCCCACCTTTAAATATTCTGACCGAAAGTCCCTAGATTATTCGCCGGGGTCTAAATGTGACACGGGTTCGGCTAAGACCTCTTTTTTAATGTTGACAACGATGACCGGGTTCCACTCGTAAGGCTGCACGAACGAACTACTATTATGAGGCTAGCTCTTCTTAAACATCTCTAGGCTCATACATCAGCCCGTAGAGGCCCGTGGAGCCATCTACCGCCTTTTCCATCTCATCTTCTTTCGGCATAAACAAGCGCTTCCACAGCTCTCCCCATTAACGAATTGTCGGACCTTGTAAGAAAAATGACTGTCCTGTATACGGTACTAGTTTCAGATTACGGATATATCTAATGCTCTCGCTGCCAAAGCACGTTACCTTTACCAAATTTCAAAGTTCATGCATGACCTGGGTAATTGCGATCATACGTAAGGTACCAGTGGGACAACGCGGTTGATGATGTATATGTGCCGCCGTATTTTGCATCCAATGCGCGTCTTGGGTCCAAATAGGGCAAAAGGCATGTACGTACATAAAAGAGTAAGCTCAGCGGTGACATCCAACTCCCGTAAAGTTGGTGGATTGAGCAACGTATGCGATTGACGGTGCATGGAATATGGGATTGGGAAGTGGGATTAGATGGATTATTGTCAATGTTTTTGTGCAGTGTGCAACAAGCACAGTCTAGGGTAGCGTACAAGTTAGCTAGGGCAAGGCGAAGTCGGGTAATCAACGTATTCCATTCAATCATTAGTCAACCTTGAGCCGACGATGATTTATTCAGGGAATACCTCCTGCGTCAAATTTTCTGTTAAAACCATTACCAATGCTTCGTACATATTATACAGTACCTAAAGCGCATAGAACTATTGCGCACTATTATACGGTCAGAGTATAATACACCACACGAGAGTTGGCATTTTCTCGGGGGTTGGTCAAAGGGTGGTTGGTCGTGTGAGAGAGTAGTAGAATACATAATATGTGTGGATTTCATGAAGTGTGAGGTTCAGCTCACATCAGCTTCGCCTGAGCTCGGTAGTCGACGCTACATATTCGTTTCTGCTACGCCTCTCGGATAGCGCTTCGGTTGTTTGCATTCAAGGTATTTGATTGGACAAGAGATATTACTTTGTGGATAATTTTCAGCTGAATCTGCACGGCGGATACTGTACTTCGTATCTTTAAAGTTTGTTGCTGGTCAATTTGTTTGTTTTCCTAGATTATTTTATCTTGGGGGGTACCAGTTTCCCGTACCAGTACCATTAAGAGGGATCAACTATTAAATGACTAGGCTACTTCCCAATGCAATAACTCAATGCGGTAGGGACTTACCTTGTAAATAATTCTAAATCCCTTGAAATGATCCACTACTATGGCTTGTACAATCTGCATTTGTTTGGAGCGAGACCTACTGTAAGTACTCGGCCACTGGTCCTGTGGCAGTGTGGAGAGACAACCAACCCACGGTTCCATGAATTTCCCGTTGGACAAGTAATCATCCGATTGAGGCTTGAAGTTCGCAAGGATATATGAATATCATCACTTGAAGGCGTTTACCTTTCTTATGCGATGGGATACAACAAACGCGATTGGAGATTTGCAGCCATGACAACACGATTCACAATATTCGATATACAAACTATCCCGAAACCCAGAATTTAAACCCCAAAATCCCAATATAATGATACCAGTACTACTATCATCCCAACTGCGGAAAGATCGGCATATTTAGCGGGTATGGTTTGGTAATCATTGCAATAGTGGTTAGTTGATGAGGACAACTTCAGCCGAGAAGAATAGTCCACATTCTTACTGTATGGTACAAATTTCCTCGTGGCTTCCAAGTCATGCGGCTCTAAATACATCTAACAAAAGCAAAAGGGATTTGAAGCTTACGAAAATCGCATCGTATAATACCCTGAAGCGAGAATCTTTGAACCAAGATGGTAACCGGATCTTTATGCAGGATCTAGCATTGATCTTTTCGTCGTACGTACATACAGTATTCAATACGTTCGCCGGTGTTCGCAGTGGAATTATTCGCCTTCTAACAATTCAGTGGCTAGAATACGACTGGTGAATCCTGAAAGGCAAAGTTATAAGCATCAGTCATGTTGTCTTTATCAAGCCATCAACAATCGGATACTACTTCTGGGGCTTGGAAGGAATGGGTCACGTGCGGTATCCCTAGAAGTCTCATCCTTAGGGCTGCTTTGTCTCACGCTCATTACCGATTTTTAGAATGCCGATCGAGAAGGATCATTATCCGTGATCCTTCCCTGTTGAACCTCGGATGTCCCGTTGTTACGACATCACAGTCAGCACTGCAACGTGTGATCTTCCTCACAGGAATCTCATAAATCTGAAGTGGTTAAGAATTTGCGTCAATTCTTTCGGCTCCTTCTCGATTACATTGTCTTGCCTCTCAAGTCTGATTTGATAGCTGCAAACCTGTCCTCTGAGTTCGGAATGCGCGGGTAATCACGCATAACTCCGTGGCAGGATGAGGATGAGGATGAGGACGAGGATGCTTCTCGAGCGGCAATAGTTGAACGAGGAACCAATGTGTATCGATAGTGGTGAGCAATGTGATGTGAATCAGTAAGGGTATTCGAATGATTTGACGTGGCGGGGATGTGGCCACAGTCTCGCTCTCAATTCCCGCATCGATGGCAAAAAAAATTGAAAACACCCGCCATCCGCAGCTTTCGCCAATAAACCCTTCACACAGCGGAATTGTATTCCCACGGTAAGATTTGTTATATCTGTTATTAATCCGGAATCAACTGACTTCTCAAAGTCCCAACCTCGGGGATGCGTGATAAGGACCGTCGGTGCGAGATGCAATCGCGTTCGTGTAAGCTGAACTGCCGGATGAACAGACACTTTGAGTTCCCGACATCATTCTAGTGACAGTTTGCCGGTATGATCTGTGCCCTAGTATGATCGCGGCGTATTCACCGTTGAAGTATTCGTGGTTGACCGTGCGTCCAGGGCACAGAGGTTGCACTACCATAGAAGTTTAAGTCGGAATCTTGACAGTCAATGGTCAAGTCTCGTTTTATAATTCAAATCTGGAAATTGAATTTCAATCTGAAGATTCCATTGTTCAAGCTTCAATCAATTGATTCTATTGATCTAAGTCTGAATCCTTCAAGTAAAATTTGGGCCATCATCAGGCTAGGTAGGCAGGTATTATGCACGGCCAAAACTCAAATACTTCTGAGCAACAGACGTAAAGTGTTCGGGCAAAGACGCTGATTGAGCTGGTGGCATGTATAATTCCCGAAAGAAAACCTTCTATGCTTGACATAAAGATGGCGTTATAAGGCTATCGACGAAGTTAACGTATCCCCTCAAGATGGTTGAAAGAGAAGTGCGACGCCCCCATATGAGTCTTCCTAAGTGCCCAATGCCACCGGGGGTCTCCAAATCCGGTCGTCGGGACTTGGTTTGAGGAAAAGCAACCTGGTCGAGATGAGTGGTTCAGTACGAGTACGGATATGAGTTTATGCAGTACTATATGGGTAACTGAGTCTTGTTCGCAGAACTACTCAAGTGAGGTGCCCGTCACTCTTTGAGTTATTCTGATAATTAAGTTTGTGAGAATCTAAGCTTCTAGTCATGTAGAGTCACGTGTGACTCGCAACTACAGACTGCACGTCGGCTCGGCTCTGATTTCCAGTGTTGGAGGCAAAACTTTGAAACGGAAAAAAGATCCATAAACTAGTAGCCAGAAACCAAAAGCCCGAAACGCGAGAATACGAGAATTGCATGTACTATTTTTAATGTTCTTCCATATAGCAGGAATTATCAGTAATGTGCAGTTCATGCTGAAGTCTTGTGCATCATTGAAAAGAATCCCAACAACATATTGAGCACTATTAGAAGTCGTTTGAATAGTAGAGGCGCAGTAGCCTCCTGTTCCGGACAGCATTGGCTGCCATCTGAATCATTCATTCTTTTTGATTCAAGCAGACAGGGGTTGCATCGAAAGAAAAACATCAGTCCTTGTTGGAATTTAATGCCAATACTATCGTTCTCACAGAGTGCCGGATAAATTGGAAAATTGCTATTTTCATAAAGATTTACTGTTCGGTGTGGCTGAGTCTTCGGAACAAAAAGTTAATCGAAAGTGTTTCTAATTTCAAGTTTCAACAGTAACTCTTATTCTGGCATAGTATGCGAACAGACTCCTCGATTAACTCTAATTCAAGGTTGTTTCCTTAATGCAAGTCCCCCGATGAGCGAGCACGGTTACTTCTGAGGTTTGAGCATTTGCGGGCATGAAAACTCTTTTGAGATATACTTGCGATTTTGAGGTGGACACAACTTCTGAATCTTAGCAGTATACACATGTGATGATATCGACAAAGTGTTTCCACTCGATTCACAGCAATATGAGAATCGACATATGGATTCCTCGTTAATCTGCTAGGCTGCATTTCAAACACACTAGGCATCAGCCTTATTTGGAATACAAAGGGGATCCGAAGAACCGAGGGGATCTTGATCACTAAGTTTACTGCCTAGATCTACCTACCTTACCGTTGCATAACCGTCGGAACCACTTCAGTATTTCGATTGGACGTCATGGATACCGTTGACTCTCAGTAAGACATACCTCTGGTAGTTCCCGATGGCTGTCATCCTTCCTCATGTCCAATGAGCTCGTGGATAGTCTTCTTGAAAATTGTGGTCAGATAACCTTTCGTCTCGGAATAGTATCACCAAATATATCGCTTAGGTACATGTTTCCAAAAAGAAAAAGTGAATGGCTTCGAGATGAAGCATTGTCGTGCTCGGCATCTGGTCTTTACTTTTAGCCAAGCTTTTCTGACTTTATGCCAGTCTGTTCTGTCAAGGCTTGTATAAAGAAGACCGGAATTCCCGCTCTAGAAACTTTTTCTACTCATCAGCATCTACAGTATCTTTAATTCACTTCTTTCTATCTTTCAATAATTAACCAGCCCGGTGCCGGTACGCTTTCATTAATCTAGCATTCCTCATAATAATACTTTAAGTTTTTCTACATCAACCACATTCAAAATGCAATACACATCAGCAATCTTATTGGTGGCCTTCGCTGCCACCAACGTTTTCGCACACGGTGTCATCACCGAAGTCCAGGGTGCCAATGGTGTCAACATGCCAGGTCTCTCAGGTACGTAACCATATACTTGACTGCTTCCCACAGTGACATGCTCTCCTCTCGTTCACCTTACTGATATTCTTATCCAGTTGCCGACGGTACTCCTCGTGATTGCCCAACCCCAGGTTGCGGTTCTGAGGCAGATACCTCCATCATCCGCGCAAATGAGATGGGTACCTCCAAGGCAACTGCTTTAGGACGAACCAACGGTGGTGGACCAGTCCAAGCAGCCAAGATGGTCAGCATGTTCATGGGTGGTAATGCCAACACAACCGCAGCCAAGGCTGCGCGTGAGATCCACGAGGCCGCCAGAGCTCGCCGCGCTCTCATTCCCCGTGCCGCCGGCGGTGGAACCAAGACCCCAGCCGGTACCAAGGAGACTGGTGTCAAGGCCGCTGTTGGAGCCGGTAGCGCTGCCGGTATGCCAACATGTGCTACCGACGGAACTGTCAAGATGGTATTCCACCAAGTCAATCAAGATGGTGCTGGACCATTGACCGCAATGGTCGATGGCACCTCCGGTGGAACTGACCCAGCTGCCTTCAAGACTGCTACCGTTACACAGAACGTTCCAGGTATCGGTATCGGTGGTCTCTCCGCTGCCCAGACCATGGAGTTCCCAGTTGCCATTCAAATGCCAGCTGGCATGACCTGCTCCGGCTCCGTTGGTGGTGCCAGCAATGTCTGCGTTGCCAAGCTCCAGAACGCTGCTCTCGCTGGACCATTCGGTGGATCCGTTGCATTCACTCAATCTGCTGGTGCCAAGAAGCGTGCGATCGAGTACAACCTCAGCAAGCGCCGCTTCGCTCGCGCTATCCAAGCCGACTCGGAATAGATTAAGTACATGTATGCTGGAGGGAGTGATTGTACGAGGATAATGGTTGTGCTGGAAAACTCTTAATGGTTATTGTTGGATTATTATTTGCTAGATTTTTACCTGACGGTGGACTTGCCTTCCCGCAATCGAACGTGAATCTGTGATTCCGTTCTTGGTTGGCAAGGGGTCTTAATAGATATTGAGAAGTTGAATTGACTTATACTTTCCTTGCAAAACTTTGTCAAGATGCTGTTAACCACACTCTTTAATATAATTCCCAATGATGCTGATCAAAAACACCTTTTGCCATCTTGATTATAATCGTGACTTCTGAATGTGACTTGGTGTATATTATAGAAATTAATGAATGGGCCTCCATTACAAAATGAGATGAGTGGACCTTTATTACCTCTAGGGAGGGTTTCCATTCACATCTTTATACCTACCGTGCTTCTATTAAGTACAATACATAAGCCAATAACACATGAAAAGGAAAAGAATAAAGAAAGACAGATTTCAGACGAAGCACTGATATCCATAGAATAAATCTGAATAGATTCAATGAATATATCTAGCAATGTACAGTACTATATAGAAGTCAAAAATAGGTACTTCACCATCTACTCCTATACATCCCTCCCTATTTGTTAGAACTAAATGGTACATTCAGCACCTACTGTAGTAGTCATTAATAATATTTGTTTAGGTATTATTTCACCCACTTGTACTCCATAAAAGTAGAATAATTCATAAAAATTCTCGTGATCTATTTGACTTTACTAATATAGGTTAGTTATAACCTGATCGGTCTTTAGAGCCGAGCCGCCGTGAGAAAGTTCCCTCATCTTAGTGGGGCAAGCACTTGATATGAGGCTGGACCAACAATCTTCTTCATCTTTCATTTTTCCACAACTTTCTCAGTATCCATCAAGCGCTTTTCAAAATCCTCTTTCAATCAGCGCAAGCTGTACGAATTCATATTGAAAGCACATTGCTTACTTGAAGAAACCAGGATAGGGTAATATACAAGAACCGAAGCCGCAAAGATGGCTGTCAGTATTGAAGAGCTTGACGCGACAGTACGCACCTTCTATGAGGGTCGCGGCGAAGCTGTGAGTTTAGAGATTCCTTTACTCAATATATTATTGGTCTCGAAAACATACTGACCTATTTGGGAAATAGCAAAAGGCTGCACAGGCTGCGATGAATCAGGTACGACTTTAATATGCGCCAAAATCCTCATTTCATATACAGTCGACATCTTCAAGTGCTAACTAAAAGGATAGTTCAAGGAGGATCCAGAAGCCTGGACCTTAGTCGACAAGATATTATCAGACGCAACTTATCCACAAACAAAATGTTAGTATCAGTTACAACTTAGTTATCGTGGTTTGCTGACAAATTATAAGATTTGGGTCTGCAAGTTCTGGATCACCTCATCACCACAAGATGGAAGGTCCTACCTAGAGAGCAATGTCAAGGTGAGTGGTTGAATTAATGTTGCTTTGAAGTCAAAGCCACTTCATTGCCCCTTCGCCCCTCTAACCCCCCCTTTCGTTTTGTTCGCTGACAATGTACATAGGTATTCGAAACTTTGTTGTTAATTTCATTATACAATGCTCAGGCTCAGAAGAGTCTCTTCGATCCCAAAGAACTCTCCTAAACAAATTGAATCTCGTCCTCGTTTCTGTACTCAAACAGGAATGGCCCCACAACTGGCCGACGTTTATCAATGAGATCATATCCTCCTGCCATACGAGCTTGTCGATATGTGAGAACAACATGTCAATTCTGCGATTATTATCCGAAGAAGTGTTTGACTACTCTGCCGATCAAATGACGTCTACCAAAACGAAGAACTTGAAGACCACAATGTGTGCAGAATTTTCTGCTATCTTCCAACTTTGCAACGAAGTTCTAAATAGCGCTACCCAAGCAAGTCTGATTAAGGCGACTCTTGAAACGCTCCTCAGGTTCTTCAATTGGATTCCTCTGGGCTACATCTTTGAAACAGCTGTTATCGACACATTGAGAACAAGATTTCTGGAAGTTCCCGAGTTCAGGAATATCACACTAAAGTGCTTGACCGAAATTGGTGGGCTCCAGACTGGCCAACAAAACAACTATGATGAGAAGCTTGTACAAATGTTCACTGAAACTTTGACCACGGTGTCCAAGATCATCCCCCTCTCTCTTGATTTGAAATCAACCTACAACCAAAGCAATTCTAAAGACCAAGAATTCATTCAGAATCTAGCTCTTTTTCTATGCAACTTTTTCGGTGTTCACCTTACTGTGAGTTTCTTCCCCCTCCCTCGCAATTACTTTGCAGGCGCTTATACCTCCAAATCAGCTCATAGAAAACCTTCCAAACCGCGACTTCCTCACCCACGGCCATTTCTACCTAATTCGAATCTCGCAAATCGACGACCGTGAAATCTTTAAGATTTGTTTGGAATACTGGACCAGACTTGTGCAAGAGCTATACGATGAGCAGCAGTCTGTGCCATCCAATGAATCAAACCCCCTCATCAGCATGGGAGTAGGTGGGCTTTCGAACCCTGGCGCACCGAATCCCGCTTTACTCGCAAATTATCCATTGCGAAAACACAAGTACAATGAGGTTCTTTCAAATCTGCGGGTGGTTATGATTGAGAAAATGGTTCGACCCGAGGAAGTTTTGATTGTCGAAAATGACGAGGGTGAAATCGTCCGAGAATTTGTGAAGGAAAGTGACACTATTCAATTGTACAAGACTACCCGAGAATGTTTGGTTTATCTTACCCATTTGGATGTAGTAGATACCGAGACCATCATGACCGAAAAGCTTTCTCGCCAGGTCGATGGTTCAGAGTGGTCTTGGGCAAATTGTAATACTTTGTGCTGGGCAATCGGATCAATTTCTCTTGCTATGAATGAAGAAACCGAAAAGCGCTTTTTGGTCACCGTCATCAAGGATTTACTTGGCCTTACTGAGATGAAACGAGGCAAGGACAACAAAGCTGTGGTTGCCAGTAATATCATGTATATCGTGGGACAATACCCTCGTTTCTTGAAGGCCCATTGGAAATTCTTGAAGACGGTCGTCAACAAACTCTTCGAATTCATGCACGAATCCCACGAGGGTGTTCAGGATATGGCTTGTGATACTTTCATCAAGATTGCTAGACAATGCAAGCGCCACTTTGTTGCTCTGCAACCTGGTGAGAACGAAGCATTCATTGAGGAAATTGTGAGGACGATGCGCAAGATCACTTGTGATCTTTCTCCACAGCAAGTGCACACGTTTTATGAGGCTTGCGGTTACATGATCGCTGCTCAGCCCCAGAAGAATTCTCAAGAGAGACTCATTGCTGAGTTGATGTCGTACCCAAACGCTGCATGGGATTCGATCATCGCACAAGCCACCACCAATCCAGCAATTTTACAAGATTCGGATACTATCAAAGTTATTGGCAACGTCATGAAGACGAACGTATCAGCATGTTCCTCGATTGGAAGTTACTTCTATCCTCAGATTGGGAGAATCTACCTCGATATGCTTTCAATGTACAAGGCTACAAGTCAAATGATCTCCGAGGCAGTCGCAAATGATGGTGAGTAACCCCACATCTTTGAAATATGTATACTAATACAGTATAGGTGAAATTGCTACGAAGATGCCACGAGTTAGAGGTTTGAGAACCATCAAAAAGGAGATCCTCAAGCTCATCGAGACTTACGTTGAGAAGTCCGACGATCTTGAGATGGTCCGAACCAACATTATTCCAGCTCTCCTTGAGGCAGTCCTGGTCGATTACAATCGCAATGTTCCTGGTGCCCGTGATGCCGAAGTTCTCAAGGTTATGTCTGTAATCATAACAAAGCTCTCTGTACGTTGGACCCCTTATCACTCAAAGTGCCCAGTGGTGCATCGCTATTCTGTCTATTTTACAAACCCTTGAGCAATTACTAATACGAAGGTAATGTAGAACCTCATGGAAGACCAAGTTCCAAATATCATGGAGAATGTCTTTGAGTGCACTTTGGAGATGATTAACAAAGACTTCTCCGAGTTTCCTGAACATCGTGTTGAATTCTTCACCCTCCTCAGAGCCATTAATTTACATTGTTTTCCTGCTCTGCTCAAACTCGATAACCGGCAATTCAAATTTGTTATCGATTCTTGTATGTGGGCTAGCAAGCACGACAACCGCGAAGTTGAATACGCAGGTCTTAACATGTGCCTCGAATTGATCAGCAACATCGCCGAGACGGATCCCACGACTTCGAACGCCTTCTTCCAGCAATTCTTCGTCCCTATCCTTCAGGATGTGTTCTTCGTACTTACAGATACCGACCACAAAGCTGGGTTCAAGTCTCAAGCTACACTCTTGGCACGAATGTTCTATTTTGTGCATCCTGCTGATGGTAGTATGCCAAAAATCCAAGGACCAGTTTATCCCCCTGATCAGGCTCCAGCTGGAACAAGCAATCAAGATTTCCTGACAAACTTTGTTGCTAGCCTGCTTCAAAACGCTTTCCCTAACCTCCAAGTGTAAGTTGACTTTGGAAATTTCTGTCGTACATGTACTAAATTTTTATAGAAACCAAATTAAGGTATTCGTCGAGGGTCTGTTCACTCTTAACCATTCTCCAGACAGATTCAGGCTCAACCTGCGTGACTTCCTCATCTCATTGAAAGAATTCGCAGGATCTGACAATGCTGAGCTCTTTGCCGAGGAGAAGGAGATAGCAGAGAAAGATGCTAAGGCTGCAGAGCGTGAACGTCTATCTAAGGTTGGAGGACTCATCAAACCTGCGGAACTTGATGACGAAGATGAATTGTGACTTGATAAGGAGTTACGAATCGACCATGCAGCAGCTGAGACGACGCCCACAGACCAACGTCGCATCCACTATAATGCAAACCAACTAGATGGTTGGGACATATACGACCTTTAAGAATCTCTACCTATACCCTAAGCAGGACGAACTGCTCTCTTCTCTGGATAACGATTTTTCTTCTTTTCGCTGATAATATCAAATACCCAGGAACTGCTTTGCTACCTGGATGGAGTACTACGAAGGTTTCGAATGATATTGTCTGCTTAAAAGTTCTCTTTCTGTTTAGATTCACTTCTCTGGCGATGGTCATCGCGAAGCGATACACAATATGCATCTATTTGCGAAGTAGCTCCCCTTTCTTGATACCTCTGAATCTTAGGGGATATGATGCGCGTAGGTGGAGGATGAGAAATGAAACATATGACGGGCACTAGGAGTGCCGAGAATAAGAGATACGATGATAAGCTGTAGGAAATGCCGATGCATTTTCTAGGTAGCAAAATAAATATGGTATAAAGACCCTTTCACTATGACGGTGATTTTTTTCATCAACTACAATCAACCAATAGCAATCCACCATAACACGATGTACGCATGTGTATCACCACGACGTTCCAATTGGATCTCTGTAATGTTCCTTACTATCGCTTGCATTACCCTGTCTCCTTCAAGTGTATGGATTAGGAAGTTGCAAAGCGTGTGTGCTACCATCTGGAATATCTACACAGATAAATGATTGGTCTCGGCTAATACGGTACTGCATTCTATCCAAACTTTTCGTACCTTAGATACCCCACCCCGCTTTTGTAAAGGAGTATATGTACTTAAGATTCAGTAGAGTCATTTATCTACAGCACATACCCAATTACTTGGCCATTTTCCATTCTTTGTGCTACATGATGTTCTTGCGTCGATTTCTAACAGCAGCCAGCTTAGCTGTACTTGCGCTTGCACAATCCAGTTCTTATGTAAATCAGACAAGCTGCAATGGTAAAACATACAGCTATCAAGAACTTGCGGGGTATGGACTTATTTCTGGATATGCTCGGGATAAATTTGGTGACACGATTGGGGGTATTGGGAGTGCCATTGCTATGGATTTAGATTCCTGGAGCTTACTGGGGAATGGCAGCTTTGTCGGCGTGTTGTGGACCTTGCCTGATAGGGGATGGTTGGTCTAATTCTTTGGTACTATATCCTTTCCGCACTTATGAATTGACCAATCTTGATATGCAGGAATACCGAAGGGACACTAAACTATCAAAGTCGCGTTCACAAGTTTAACATAGTTTTCACGCCCCAGCCAAACGCGACACTAGCAAATCCGGCTAGCAATAACTTGTTCTTTATATACAATGACACCACGCTCTTCTATGGACCTGATGGTACCCCAACTACAGGTCTGGATGCTGATGGCTTGGGGCATCTTAGCTTTGGCGGGTTTCCAGATTTACCTGTTGCATCGTATACTGGTGATGGGTTTGGGAATACTGGGACGGGAGGTCAAAGAATACCTATTGATTCTGAAGGTCTAGCACTGGATGGTTCTGGGGGATTTTGGATTAGTGACGAATACGTATGTTTTCGCCAAGCCGAATGTCCGTACTAATGTAATGACTTAGGGACCATACATCTACCATTTCAACAGCTCTGGAATCATGATTTCTGCCATCCGTCCCCCAGATGCGATAATTCCCATGCGTAATGGTAGCGAATCCTTTTCAGCCGACTCGCCCTACTACTATCCCGACGAAGGATCCGGCGATGATGTTTCCCCGGCAGACAACCCCACTGGTCGAGACAACAACCACGGTTTCGAAGGTTTCAGCATTTACCCCGACGGCACAACCCTCTACGTCCTTCTCCAAGCGGCCACCAACCAAGAAGGTGGGCTAGCCTCTCAAACAGAACGCTATACACGTTTCCTCGTCTACGATATCACGAATATTTCCTCCCCACTCTACAAAAACGAATACATTGTTCCACTCCCGCTCTACGACGACCCCACGGTTAAAGCTAGCAAGAATCCCAAAACCGCCGCGCAATCAGAGATGCATGCCTTGGCTAACGGGCAATTTCTCGTTCTGGCACGTGACTCTAATGCAGGTAATGGACAAGATATTACTACGAGCGTGTATCGCTCCATCGATATCTTCGACATTTCGAATGCGACAGACGTGAAAGGTAGCACGTATGATTGTGCTACATGTGCGGCCGCTAGTGGAGATGGGGTGTTGGTGGCTGGGATTGTGCCGGCTGAGTATTGCGCTTGGTTGGATTTTAACGTGAATGAGGAGTTGGGGAGGTTTGGGGTACATAATGGAGGGGATACGGATGCTGGATTGTTGAATGAGAAGTGGGAGAGCATTACGGTTGTCCCGAGTGGGGAGTATGGAGGATATGTGAGTGTTATTATTTTACCTTTTTCTATCTTTCTATCCCGTGCCGTATCTTTCAGTTGTTTGAGTAGTTGGATGATATCGTAAGATTAAGAAGATATCGCGCGCTTAGGGGATTACTAATGCGGGGTCTGAATAATATATCTTTAGTTTAAGTGACAACGACTTTATCACGCAGGATGGATATTTGGATGGTGGGTCATTCATATATAGCGATGAGAGTGGATATAATTTGGATTCTCAGGCATTGGTTTTCAAAGTCAACATACCTGCATAATATATAGAGGACGTGTGGTCTGGGACAGGAAGATAAACAGACGATGTCAGTTTATCAATCAATTAAACGTTGTTTTTAAGGGTTGCAAGCGTCCCTGCTTTATTTATGAAGGTGCGGCTAAGGAGTGGAGTTGGATTTTGTAAGCGGCCGGATTCACTTTGTTGCTGCTACAGGCGGACATCAACTTCGAAATTCGGGAACTTTCTTTTCACCCCCAAACTGCCCTACCACAAGAGACATTGTGGGAATTGAACGAATGTTATGATTATGAAATGATCATAGTGTAATTCGACTTCTACAGTGTCATATTGAATATCCTAACCCCCTTAGCCTCACGCTTAGTATACATCTCTCCACTTCTTCACTCTACTCCTATCCCTCTCACGTCCCCTTTCTCTCACAATTTCCCGTTCCTTTTCCTTGTCTCTCTCCCTACAAAGCAGCACCATTCTCTTCATCTCGACCAACCGTAACGGTTTCGGCTCTTTCAAACCGCATTCTGCCTCCTTGATCACCATTTCTGGACTACTTACTTCCACGTCTTTTTCATCATCGCTGTTCTTAGAATCCGCCCACCAACCAAATCCATCCTGGCTCCCATCCGTTTCCCTTGGCAGACACTTCTCGTGTCCTATACGCTTATCCCAGATGTCGGATGGTAGCTCTCGCACATTGTTCCACATTCCAACTACATTCTTCCTCTTTCCCAGTCTCATTCTTGGTGAATCTAGCTCTTCGCATTTATTCAGAGCACATGGGGCTGTGGGTTTAGGTTTCGGGGCTGAATTCTTTACTTCTTGTATCTCAGACTTCGCTCTCTCCATCCCTCTAGATACTTTCGTGGCCTCCCTGTCTTTCCCTTTCCATCGAGGCTGATCAACGACTGGATCTGCAGATCCTTGGGATTTGCCCCTAGCTGGACTTATCTCAAAATGACCCTTTCTATCTTCCACCAATGTTCGACTCATGTTAACGGTACTGTACTTATTGACATCTGTAGTCTTGTCCAACTTGCCTGTGCCAGGTATTCCATTAGATTTAGCGATCTCTTCGAATTTTTTGAGCTTTTCGGCGATCAAACCGCTTTTTAATTGCTTTGGTTTGCCAAATGGCCTTGGTTGACTGCCCACTTCTGTTGGTAGTGTTGATGACTTTTGAAGTTCTCTTGGGAATTCATTCTGGAGTTCTTTCTGCGATATCTGCTTCCGCGGGACATGACTATGTATCTGCTGCACAGAATCGCGTTTTCGAGGTAGTACTAGAGGAAAGCTTGGTGCTGGAGGTGGGGGTGGGGTCGTTAGAGGAGATGGAGGTAAAGGCGCTTCGGGAATAGCTAAAGCTCTCATCTTCATTGCAGACATTGGAATTTGTTCGATGTCCTTGGAAGCAGATCCAGGCACCATTGTGCTAAATGAAGCTCCACCATCGAAGACCATTCTCATATCTGCCACTTTTGATCTTGACCTGAATGATGTGCTATCCTTGAGGCGCTGTGGTGTCCTGATTGTAGCTCCAATATTATCGTCGCGCAACTGGAACTTTGGCATTGGGGGGAGATCACAGGCACCTTCCGTGTCTTGAATATCGCTCTGAGTTCCGCGTTCCTGACTCTTAGCTTTATAGATTGCCTCGATTTTTTCACTTATTTGATCACGACGCGTCTCGACATCTCGTTGAACTCCATTTCTAGCATCCTTGCTACTAGGTAGCGTTCTTCCTCTTGGTCTCCCAAGCCTTGGCATATCTTTGTTCTGGGTGGGAGTTTCATTAATTTCATACCGAGCTACCGAACGTCCTCGAGGTGGTGTCTCTTCTGAATGTAAAGTCAGTAAAAATTAAAAATGGCCGGTTGAAACGAGCATGAGTAGATCATGGCCACTCAATATAGCATACCTTGTATTTCCGAAGTTGGTTGGCGAGGCCTTAGTCTAGTTGGCGAAGTGCGAGGAGAAACAGCCGCTGACCACTTTGTTCTAGCAGATAGTGGAGATACACGAAAAGGATTCTCTATTGATTCGCCAAAAAGGCTTCTCTGATTCTTCGATATAAAGGTTGACTTCTCCCTAAATTTCCCTGATGATGGTGGTAAGCTTCCAGCTTCGCCTGTGGTAACTCTGAACATAGGACTTTCAGGTGGAGCAGTTCCGGGAGTTCGACTCTGATAGGACTCGTCATATCGATTGGCACTGTTAGAATGTGGAGTGTGTGGATCTTTTCGGGGGCTTGGCGGGGAATTGAAAGCATTTCTAACATCGGCATTACCATCAAAGAATCTAATCTTATCCCTGATCGTGCCTTCTTTCTTCTTGCTTGGTGGCCCCTTGAGTGCATATATTGGGGGATCAACCTTGGTGATGTTCTTATGTTTGAGTATAGATGATGCAGTCGATGAACCAGTGCGACACTCGTTCTTCGTCAACGCCCTTCCGGGTTTCAGTGAACGTTGCGATGTCCTCGGCTGTCGCAATTGAAATTGGTTTCCCAATGATCGTGGTGTCATTGGTTTCGTGCTACTTGATGGGCCGCGTCTGATCGAGTCTTCCAAAATATCATCAATGAAGACGTCTTCGTGTCTAGACAAACTCCTACTTCCAGGACTAAGTATTGTGGACAATTTCCTTTGTGCAGAACCGTGAGTATCGCCTCGTCTTCTGGGTGAATTTCGAGCAGACTGTAATGGTGCAGGCTGGAGAGATGGAATGTCGTAAGGAAGACTGAGTGCATCTAGAGCTTCGAACTTGCCGACGAGGCATCGAAGGGCTGAATTCACCGGGGGCGTAGGACTAGAGTTTGTTCAGCAGCGAATGGAATAATTACAGACTCGATTCTGATGGAGTACTCACCGATAGGGAGAATTCCATTCCCAATGTTTCGGCACCCGGGAGGGAGTGGAAGGTCCATCGTGTGAAGAAGCTTTTGATTTTGACCGGCGATGAGCGGGGTGCGCAGTTGTTTGTGTACGATGACCATGACCCCAAGATCCATAATAAGACATGGTTGTGATGAATGGTCGGGGACTGTTAATATGAGTAAAGATTCACAGTTATATAATATGTAGAGGAAAACATGAAAAAGCAGTCACTTTTATAAAGCAATGTAGTAAGTAGGCATGTTGTGTTCAAAAAGACGGTTCAGTAAATGATGGTTCGTGAAGTCTTCAATGGCTTCATGGTGTGGTAAGTAGAGTGACGAAGGCTCCTTCCCAATCTGTATGAAGTGGTTTCGAAGAACCTCTCAAGTGATTCCAAACCCAAAAACATGCCATCCTGGTTTGCACTTACCAACTTTAATCATCAAAAATTCACAGTCTCGCGGATAATAGAACGATATAGAAAACACATATTTATGATCTCTCGGTCCAAAGCCCGATCAATTGTTACTATGATTTTTGTAAATACAGGGAAAGAAAATAAGTTTATGTTTGAAATGAACCTGTTCAGACCATTGTAATCTTTCTCAGTCCCTTCAATATGTGACCAGCACTTCTCCAAAGCAAGCCTATTCCATGATTCGGATATCTTGCATTGTACCTGCCATATCCGCTCACACGCTCTGAAATCCGTACGCTCTATCAACACGAACACCCATAGCCTCAAGATCCAGTTCCGTACTGTCTCGCTTTTCAGACGTTATTGTGCTGTTTATAGTGGAGTCAATTGTGGTCGATTGGTGCATTACATCACTGCCTTTTCTTGATTGACAGCCGAGATGCGAGGAGGGCGAGGTAGAGTTGCTGCGGCTACCCTTTTGCAAAATACTGTTGCTTGGACGAGAAGAATTGCTTGGGCTTGAGAGCTGCGATAGCTTGAGGGTTGACGTTTCTTCGTCGGTTGCCATACTGGCCCAAAGTGAAGAGAGTGGAAGCAAAAGAGCAACCATAGTCAAAGCAAGAGTACCCGCTTCAGGAAACTGGTCGATGGTTGTATATTCGAGAATAGCGAATACAGCTATGTAAAGTCAGTTCATATACACTCTGATCAAGAAAGGAGACCTTACAGGGTATGATCATAGTGCACCCACCCATAGCAGTAAGAATACGAACAGCGCTCCACTGTTTCCATCCATGTTTTCTACGGTTCCAAAGGGTCCACACCAATTTTCCGGTGAAGATAATCGAAAAATACCAAATCGAGATTGTTTCAGTCACCAGTGTCCCCATGCTCAACCATTCCAAGCTTTGAGTTGTAGCTGATAAAATGCCCTCTGAATTGACGATAGTGGTAGCAAATCTGAAACTAATTGCTAAGAGAGCCACGACACCAGAAAAAAGAGACATGAGGTATCGGTAGATATTGTCCAGTCCCTGGCATACAGTATAGGCTTGAAAAAACAAGGACATGTTGACTGTAATGGTCATAAGGAAGGGCACGATACTGCCTGCAATGCCAGTAGCATAGTCTGATCTTGGTACTCTGCTGAAGTCGTATGTAAAAGCTGCATAAAACTCGTTGAAAGCGCTGACGAAGTATAGAGCAAATAGCAGGGCCCGAATGAAACCAAATGCGAGCGACAGGATATTGAGAATGAACAGGAGAGTCTTGCGCTTTGATGGGCGGGTGCAGAAGGCAACAACAAAGAACATCATCAAGCAAGCTCCGGCTTGAATGCCATAATTGATACAACTAGCGACGTTGTAGTAGTAGAAAGAGTCGACATCTGAAGGTAAGATTTGAATCAGAGAACCATCGGCCATGGTCAGAGTAAAAGTCTGGTTGAAGGGGTCGGAAGTAGAGGTATCAGAAGACATTTTGATTGTGCTACGACTGCTGAAATGGAAATTATTCTCGTAAAATCGTGGTCCCGAGTGATAGAATGAGTCGGGAGATTAGTTGAAGCTGTAAGTGGAAAGAACTTTGCTGTAAGTGAATTGTAGAATTCGTTGAGGTTTTGTAATAAGTAACAGTAGCTGGGAAAAGGAGTTGATAGGGGAAGGGGTGGGCAGGGTCTTCGGAAAAAAAGCTAATTGAAATAGCTACAAGAGTGTTTGTCATTAAATCATCGAAAATGTCTTGAGATAATACGAAGAAGATACTACTCTGCCATGATATTGTGGATATAATCCACAATATCGAAGAGAGTCGAAAGTCTTGATGATGTTATGATCAAGTACAATTCAATATCTTCTTAGTATTGTCTTTAAGTGAAATATTATATTGGGTGCGAGATTGTATGAGGCTGAGATAGGCAAGGTTCAAAGGATAATAGGTAGTAACTATAGATCAAAGCAAAAAGATAATCTAGACCACTTGGTTTGAGAATGTGAGTATATATTGTTTGTGGCGGGTATCTTAGTATTGTTCGTGATACCTTAGTATTGTTCTAATGTTCCTCGTAAGTAGGCATAGGCGAAGCAGGAAAAACAAACGATTCAACTGTAAGTGA
>JWJB01010092.1:0-28596 GCA_000812895.1 Rutstroemia sydowiana | reverse complement strand
GTGACTTAGACATCATCACTTTCATGTTTCACGGGAGGATAGCATTGCATTGCTTCGACTAGAAAAATTGAATACATCTAACCCCAATCTATGTTCACTGCCCGTTCCATCTCGGTTATTCTTTCCACTGTCTAATGAAATAGCCATAACCTCATCTCCCAGCACTCTCCCCCTCCCCGTTTCCCTTCGTGAACTTACTCAGGTTTCTTGTGGTAGTTGACTTTGTCGTTCCAGCTATTAGAGGTCAGCATATCAAATTCATTCCACATCTACAAATCACATATGCATCCCCCTTCTCCACACAACCAACTTATTCATTCATTCTCGGGCAGGAAGCCGTGTGTGTGTATGTGTAACTTACAAAAGGGTCTACAAAACGCAAAACATGTTAGCAATTGGCTTCCGGGGAATGCTTATAGATCCAGAAAACAAAACTCACCTTATCTCCATCACCCCAGAAGAAGTTTCTAACTCGCATGTTCTGGTATGGGTATTCTGGTCGCTCCTCTAATGGCTCCATGTGATTCCAATGAGCCCAATGCTCGTCCCATAGGTTCTTGGCGTTGAGACCGGCGATGATCAGGCAGGGAATGGTGACGCTGTGAGTATGTAAGTAATTATCCTTGTTGGTCCTTCTTGTATATCCTTGCTGTCTGCGCTCTCGGCCCCAAGGGAAGGATATAGGTGTATTCCGGCGTATAGGTAGGTGTAAAGAGTAGGATTCTTACTAGATGGATAGTTTTCTCCACAGATCTATATACCAATCAATTAATTGTAATTAGCAAACCCGCTTCTTTCTTCGAGATGCATTGCATTGCAATGGTATAGGATCGGAGCGGATAGGAGTGACCAGAAAGGACGGCACTCACCACTAGTAGCAGCAGCATGATCCTTGACAGCCTGTCGCTCCCGATTGAAAGCGTTATCTTCAGCACCAGTGAAAGTGGACTTGGTACCAGCAAAACGGCGTTGGAACGGAGTGCGGATAGTTCTGGATTGCGTAGCGATGCGCTGGGTTACAGCGCGGGCCACGGCTCTTTGAGAGTACATCTTGGTGGGTGGGTAGGTTTATGGATTTTGTAGGTATGGGTTCTGGCTGTGGTTGTGTTTGTTGCGCCGCGACGCTGGGCTTGGTACTTATCGTATGTTTCTGGATTCGGGATTTCGTAACTCCACTGTTAGTGTGGGATTGAATGAATGAGGTAGTTTATTTGTGCCTGAGGTTGTTAGTTCAAAAGCTTGGTGTCTGCCTGAGCACGCGTTAAAGTGACAATCACGTGCGGACCTGTTCTTGCTTTTGATGAGAACAATTATAATTTCCTTCGAAATTAATCAGATCCAGTAATCATCTAATCGTGTATGTAATTCATATCGCGTCGTGTCATTGATAACTGATCTGAAATCGACTTCTAAACTGAAATCTTTAATTTCATAGACCAAGCCTCGACACCGCTACAAGCAATTCGAGGATGCCTGCGAGATTGCCTTTCTGCGACTCAGAAGATTGAGTTGCTTGATTATCCGATATTCCACATTATTGGAATTTACTTTGCCGACTTTACATGTTCATAGGCAAAAAACCATGGAGCAGGAAGAAAGGAATGGGGGTGGTTTGAGGATTACTACTTGGAATGGTAAGCAAGAGTTACGGCAATATGGTCAATTGCGATTCCACTTCAGCATTACTAACAGGTTGCAGTAAACGGCATCAGGTTAGTAGAAAATAAGGCATAGAAATGAACTTTATGCTATACTACACCAGTGCTTTCAGCCCGTAACTGAGAATATTGCAGAAACCCGTTTGGCTACCAGCCATGGCGAGAGAAGAGAACATTTTCTGTAAGAAAACAATTTCTTATTCAAAAAGTCAAGTGTTCTAACCCGATTCGTTCAAAGGCAATGTTTGATATCCTCGAAGCCGACATTGTGGTGATGCAAGAGACAAAAATTCAAAGAAAAGACCTCAGAGATGACATGGTTTTGGTTCCTGGATGGGATGTGTTTTTTAGTTTACCGAAGCACAAGAAAGGTACTACTGAATACTTTATTTGTTTCAACAACCACTAAACTTGCATTTTTAGGATATTCGGGAGTTGCTATATATACTCGGAATGCCGTTTGCGCTCCAATTCGCGCCGAAGAAGGCATTACCGGAGTTCTGACTGCTCCAAACTCAACAACTAGCTTCCGCGAGCTTCCCGAGAATGAACAGATAGGTGGGTATCCTTCGGGTGCGCAACTTTCCGATTATTTCTTAGACGCACCTACCCTAGATTCTGAAGGACGCTGTGTTGTCCTCGAATTCCCTGCATTTGTACTCATTGGTGTTTACTGCCCGGCAAATCGTGACGAGACCCGTGATGAGTTCAGACTTGGGTTTCTGAACGCTCTTGATTGTCGAGTGCGCAATCTGGTGACCGAAGGGAAACGAGTCTTTCTGACCGGTGATCTCAACATTATTCGAGATGAGATCGACACTGCTAATGCAGGAGAAAGATTGAAAAAGGAAGGAGTGACTGTGGAAGACTACTTATCGACACCGGCGCGTCGACTATTCAACCATTTAGTCGTCGGAGGAAGGATTTTTGGCGAGAAGGAAGAAGGGAGGGAAACCGGTATCATGTGGGATATATGCCGTGGATTTCACCCCGAACGGAAAGGGATGTTCACCTGCTGGGAACAAAAGATTAATGCGCGGCCGGGAAACTTTGGTTCGAGGATCGACTATGTTCTATGCAGTAAGGAGTGGAAAGATTGGTTCCAAGACTCGGATATCCAGGAAGGACTGATGGGCTCTGATCACTGTCCTGTCTATGCTACGCTGAAACCGAGGGTGGTGATGGACGATGGTACGGAGGTCGACATACGTGATGTTATGAGCAAGGATATGTTCAAAAACGGTATCAGATTGAGAGAATGGTCTTTGAAAGATCTCTTGCCAACGTCGGCAAAGCTAATACCTGAATTTGATCGCCGCCGGAGCATCCGCGATATGTTCACTCGGAAAAATACCAACCAAGCAGGTACAAGCTCATCTTCTACAACGTCTAGTAACCAATTGAAAGAGCCACCAGCACTGCCAAACCCAAATGAGAGTACGTCTGAAAGCATGCAACCAGTCAAATCTCCAGAGGCATCACCCAAAAGAAAACTCTCCCCATCGAAAAGTCTCGCCTCATCGAGCTCTGCCAAACGATCTACAGGCGCAACTTCCACATCACCATCACGACCATCGAAGCGCGGCAAAATTGAGACTACACCGAACAAAATTTCTGCTAGCGGGAAGGGAGGAAAAGGGCAAATTGGAAAGGGGCAAAGTAATTTGATGGGGTTCTTCAAGCCTAAACAGCCCGCAGCGAGTACAACAAACGTCGACACGTTAGCTTCTAAGGATGCCGATGCTCCAACATCCGCTACAGAAACAATGTCTTCTACATCCTCATCAACCAATATCGAGTCAAATGGGGAGAGGAATGATCCATTTACCCGTGCTACGAATACTACCAATCGTAGTGACCAAATGGACAAAGACAACGGACCCCTTGAGGAGAAAGAGATAATCGACCCCATTGTATCCAAAGAATCATGGTCAAAACTAATGAAGAAACGAGTCGTACCTAAATGCGACCACAAGGAGCCTTGCATTAGCCACATCACAAAGAAACAGGGTATCAATTGCGGGCGATCTTTCTACATGTGTCCACGTCCTCTAGGGCCTTCTGGACAACAGGAAAAGAATACGGAATGGCGGTGCGGATTTTTTATTTGGAGCAGTGAATGGAGTGGGAAGGAGACTTGAGCTGGGCTGGCGGCGCATGGCGCTAGTGTTTGGGGAATGAATAAATACACTTGATTGCATGGATGGATGGCTATTTACTGGGACGTTGCATCTGTATAATTATCACAAGCACATTGGTAACTTCCATATTCCATGGGCACTCTCAATATCATGATATAAATATGACATCATATCACTTCGACTTCGGCTTTTTGACAACTTCAAAAACACCAAGCTACCTTGGCTATTAAGCTGAGATTCTGGTTGCCACCACAAATTCCATTTTACGGAGTATTATACAGTCGAAAATCTGTACTATACGATAGAGACCCTTCAAACAAATCTGTACAGAACCCCCACTCACATCCAACATAAAGCCCCAATGATTATACATACACCATCACCAACTGCTATGCAACCAGATTCTCCGGTCCCAATTATTCTCGTCCCATCATTTTTCTTCACGTGTGAAATGCATGGAACAAAGAGATATGAATAATCTTGATTCACTTTGCGATATTCACTTTGTACGATAAGTCGCGCTAACAGTTTCACTCTATTGAATTCACTCTTGGTGCACACATGCGGACATTCACTGGGAATAGCTAAGCAAGCTTCCATCATTCTGCTGGATGAACCAAGTTCCATATCAGAGTTGAACTTGGCATTGATGATGGGCCACGGTAGCTAAATGAAAACTTTTGATATCGCAACCTACATTTTCACCCACACAGACGGACCAAAACCTCCCATCAGATATACATGTCAACATGAATAATAACAAATCACAGCAGTTTCCCAGCCGCTTTATTTTCTCTATTAAAAAAAAGAAACAAATAAGGCCGAAGGCCGAAGCCAAAATGATAGGGAAAAAGAATTTCTCAGGTCGGTAGGTGGGAATTTGGAAATCTCACCTTTGCGACAGTAATATTGTCCATAATAACCTTTTCTACCAAACCCAGCCTCCTCCCTCCCTCGAATTAGGGCAAGCTAGGAGGAAAGATTTTCCCGCACAAATGTATATTGTGAGTAGGCGATTTGAGGAAATAGATTTGTGTCTGAGAGGGTTTGTGTCTGTGAGGATGAGGATGATGAGTAAATAAAAAAATATTTTTTTGGGGAGCTTTTCTCTTTTTGGAGTTTTTGATAAAGGTAGATCGATGAGGGATGAGTATGGATATCAAGATGTGAAAATTAGTACTCATAATCACAATGAAGAATGGAGAAGTAGTTTTATAAGTGTATAAACATTTTAAAATCCGTATCCTATCCTATCGCTCTGCGTTCTTCCCTTTTTGAAGTATGCGCAATCTATGCACAGGATCTAATCTAAATACAAACGGTAAAGTCGTAAGCCCATATATCCATCTTCTATGGTTGTCATTCATCATCGGTCATTCCTATGTCCACCGTGAACTCTGTTATCAGAGTCGAACCCTCAAACTCAGTAGCCTTGTGCCTTTCCATTCCCCAAGTAAAAGCAAAACCACTGGTTAAATTATGAACAGGAAGTAAAACCAAATATTGACAACTGTAAATAAATCCAAACCCAAAGGTATAAAACGCCATGCATAAAACCGTAAGAAATTTGTGAACCATTAAAAAAAAACAAATTAGTTTCCGTAGAGGAAAGTCGAGATATCTTGCTGCTGGGCAGCATTGAAAGCTAGATCTGGCCCGAAAGATTGTGCTCTAGCTTGGTCAGTAGTGGATGCCAGCATCCCTTGCTGATGCAGAGAGTCTGGTGTGTTGTACATTGCAAGTGGGTTGAATCCAGTGTGTACCATCGGAACACTAGCAGTGAAGCTGTGATCACCAGCAGGCATGCCGACATATGTAGCTGCATTCTGATAGCTTTCACTGAAAGACTCCTGGAGTGTAGGCTTGGCCATAGTTCTCTTGGAGGCACGCTTCTTCTTCTCCGAGGGCTTTCGTGGAGCGTACTTGTAGTTAGGGTAGAGCCTCGCATGATCCTCCTTGAGTAGTTGCGCACGAAGCTTGTACTGATCTTTGCGAGGTTGAGACTCGGCAGCCCACATGCCAGCAATGATGGAAGCTGTAAAAGTCAGAAATTGAAATTGAGCTATTGGAGAGTAATGACTTACATATTTCGTTGTTCGAGATTCCCGGATATGCGACTTTGATTTGAAGGTGATTGTCTGCACGGTACAGAATCCACTCATTTGGAGGACGAGGGATTTTTCCATTATTTCCAATTGTTCGTGGGACATTGGTTGGACTTGGCGCGTATGGATATGGACTTCGGGGTGCAGGCGGAGTGCATGCGGAAGGAGTTGGGCCGAAGCTGATGAGCTGGTCATTGTTGTCGTTGTTGTCATCCGTTTGATGGTGTGGGATTGCAAACTCTTGAGTCAACTTCAAGGGTAGGAAGCAAATGTTGGTGTATCCATCGACAGGCAAAATGCCCATATTGGTGAACATCTCCCTTGGGCCGAGATAGTGGATGGGCTGCGTACTGCTCCTGACAGTCATAGCTGGTTGACCATACTCTAACCTTCGAATGTAAGTTAGTAAAATCACGTTGAAAGTGAACGAGTTACTTACTGGTAAAGCATAAGTAGCAACTGACGACCAGGCTTTTCCATAGCAAAAAATTCTTCATCGGTGTATTGCATTAATGGACACTCGACCCCACAAATTTTGGCAGCCTCGTAAGCCAAGACCATTTTGCGCCAGATGTCTTCAATGCCCTCATATTTTTCGAATTCAAGATCTTCGATTCCAAAGTCGAGATAATCAGTATCTGCTGCTAGGGGATAGCGTACTGTTTTTGAGACAGGCGTCTTAAGGACGGAGAACTCCTCTGAAGGAACAAATGGAAAGGTAGGGAGGGCCACACCATTGACCGTGAGAGCAGGCGCTGGAGTTGGGCGCGACGACATCTTAGCGATGCCACCACAACAAAAAGATTATGAAGCTGGTTGATAGATGTGAGAATGGGTGGTGATCAATTGAAGGAGTAGGAAAGAATTTGAAGAAATCTATGATAAGTCGTGGGACCACAAAAGTTGTCCTTACTACTGCAGGAAATTGAATGTAGGAAAGACAAAGAAGAGACGAAAACCGGAAGAAGTTGAAGGTCTTAAATAAATTCTGAAATCGTGCGGCTGGCAAATGCACTAAGCGAGATTCAAAAATTCGAAAATTAAACCGTTCTTTGTTGGGAAAGTGAATGAAGGAAGATAAAGGTGAAATTTAAGGCTCAATAAACATCCACATTCCGATCACGGTTCCAGCTACCGTAATCCTGGAACCAGCACACTCTTCAATTTTAATCTCAATTTAATTATCTTGTCGAGGACAGTAGGGCAAATTAATTGAGAATGAACCTTTCGTGATTCATCAGACAACTCACGAAACAACCATGCAGGAAGAGGGCAGAGCCAGGCCTGATGCTCAATTTACACCTGCACGTGCCCAAATGAGCATTCAAGAAGCCGTCAATAGTTTAGAACGATTCTCAGAAGAATTTGGAAACTCAACATCCAGCTCGCAGACAACGCAAGCCGATTTTGGGATTGGGCCCGTGAACTTCAACGCAGTGTATAATGTAGTTGTTCCGCAATCACCCAGCGCAGGTGATGCAAAGCCTCAGAGAAATCAAATGCAAGCCTCGTCCTCGCAATTACAATCCAGCATGGAATTATCGAAAATAGTCGAACTGGGTAAATATATCGGCGATAGGCTTATTGCATTCGAAGCAATTCTTCTACAGTCGACGCATGGTACAGAAGATCCCGTGAAAAACTTGCCCGCTGGTCAACGTGCCGCAATACGAATCCGAATTCAGAAGTAAGTGGACACTCTTTCACCCGGTCCGAGTCCGACTAATTGTTATCGCTAGTGATATTCAGGCGCATGCCAGGGCTCTCAACTTAGTACCACACACAGATGCCAACAATCTCAAGGCACTGGTGGACGGGCTCAGCAATTATGGCCGGGTCGTAAATGATGCAGAGGCTTTTCAGCTTGGCTATACTAGTTGGTCTAGAGCCAATCTAGCTCACCATTACGATCATGACAACATTGACGAATGGTGGGAGGGAGCTAGGAGGACCGCCTCAGAAAAGGCTATCGAACGTAAGCCTATCTCCACATTTGTATGTCTGGCATAAACTAATTCACCCCAGTCGCGGGTCTTCACTGGGAGAAGGAGATTGTACAAATGGTACGGGATATTGTAGATTGGCTTATCCAGAACCCATCACTGCCAGCCATTGATACCACAATGAGCCACAAGAAAAGAAGACGTCTCAGAAAACAGAGGCCAAGAGTGATGGTACCTCCTCAAGGAGATTGGATTGAGCTGCAAGATAACAATTAGACCAATGACAGACATAGTTACAAATTGAAAATTACTCCTTGTTATTTTAAGACTGAATTGCGCGCCCAGAAACTTTTGGACATCGACTGTCTTCGTAAACCTATTGTTTTGTTGATAGATATCTGGTATATATAAGTTTGATGAGATCAGCAAGAATCGAGAGACTCAAAGAGCAACCGTCATTCTCCGCCAAACTTCTACACCAAACGCCACTTCCTTTCCGCACAACATAACCAACACCAACCTTAGTGACTTAGACATCATCACTTTCTGTGCCGACCAAGGCTACCTACAAGTAGCAACCGCAGCCAGTCTCACTCAAGGCTGGGCTCACGTTGACCATCCCAACGCCGTATTAGCAACTCAAGGCACACTCCAAGATACCAACACATTAGCATCTACACAATACGCCTATGGACACTTCCAACTTCCCATATTCAGTAGCCGTGAAGGCCGTGTTGAGTTACCACCAGCCGAAGTATACAATGCACCGCTTCCTGAGCCAACGCCAGAAGAACTTGAAGCAGTAGCAACGAGCGCTCCTCCTCCAATGCCTCCTTCCCAACTTTGGCCTTTTACCAATGGTATGGGTTCTACGATGATGGCGGGTTGGTGGACTCAGGATATCCAACCGCTTGATGTTAATGATATGATTACTCCTGATGGAACTTACAATCCCATTGACCTCAGCATGCCCGACAGCTTCAATACTGCTGCCAACGAGAGCTTGTAGGAACAACACGGTTAGCTATCCCCAGCTCCTTCATCTACCGAGCGAGCACCTTTGCTAACCTTTCCTCTCATCACAGTAACGCTCGGCCACCACCAACGATAACTATTCTTGAGACCTTGACGGACTCGAAAGTTTTGTTATGCTTCTCTGCACATACATACTATACCAACTTTCTTTTTTACCAGCCCAGCGCGGCTTTTATTCGACAACAGGTGGAGTGAACTGGCGTAATATAGGCGAAATGGAGTTATTAATTTCGTCACACCCGCCCGGAGCGGCGATTTTCGACAACAGGTGGATAAGCGGAGTGAGCGAGGTTAACCTCACTGGCGCACTATAGGTGGAATGGAGTTATTAATTTGTCACAATTTGGTATCCTTTCCTACATTTCGCATTTACTTTCTAACCTTAGACTTACTTCATGTTTGATCCTGTTTGCATCTCGGTGCATGGGATTTCTGCACATACATCGGTCTAATGATGAGTCAATATTGCTTTTTATCGTATTTTCGACACCATAAAAGGTTAAGGGGGCGCGGCGCAAAACTTTAGATTTAGTTAATTTGTTATTTCCAATTTGAATGTTTAACAACTATCTTTGATCCACCCATAGAATATGAAATGATAAAAGAAATCTCAAGCCACAAATGAATCGGATACGAAGTCCGAAGTAAGTTGTCTCACTCAACACATACTCGATGAAAATCCGATAGGCATATTATATTCGAAGCCAGTATCCCCTAAAGAAAGGATTTTGTTTTTCTCACGATAGATCACCAAGTGGCACGTCGTAGAAATAAGCAGTGTGGACTAAATTTGCCAAGCTAATGCAATTACAGGGTACTAATGGCAAGAACAAAGCTCCATCACACACTAATGCAAGTATGCTATTTCCATCACGGATGTAACCTTGTTCTCCCGTTTGTTACTCGTTATTTATGGATCAGCTTGTTGTGAGGTATGCTTAGGTTATGGCACAGTGCATCATAGTGCTACATGATGGATGCAACTCTGAAAGACTTCGAGACTTGGTTACTGCGGATTTCGTATCGGATTCAGATGCATTCGTATTTTATTTGCTTCTTTCATTTACATATATACATACAACTCATAATGTGAAGGGAAGGCAATACTACTACCCCACTAACCTTGCCCCCCGTACCTACTCGAGTATATCTTCATGTTTGCTATACATCAATCAACTAATCGAATAGTCATCAACAGATAAATGTATCAATCACCAGAAAGAATAGTAGGTATGTAGAGATATGCACTAGATCAGAATCAACATTACTGATTTTCAAATTCACCTTTTTATATCCAATTATTATATTCACGTTTTATGTTCATGATTTCGTATTCACGTTTTTACATTCACCATGCCACGTTTTTATATTCACGTTTTCATATTCACAATTTTACATTCACGATTTTCCATCCGCATTCCCAAATTCACTCTTTTTCATCAACTTCCATCGGAAAGCGGCACATGACGAGTAATTTTTAGTATGCAGTCAATAATACCAATACAATAATTATCAAAGAAATTAATAGCATTCTGCAGTAATGATTCTGGTGATTTACACCAAAAATACAACAGTCCAGCAATCTACCCATATAGTATATATCTACTTGGCTAGCTATGCTATACTGTTTTATGACTTTGGTCTGCTCCTCTCTCCTCCTAGTCCCTCCCCTATACCCATACCCTCAAACCTCACAAGAAGGAAACATACCTCCTCTCAACATGATAGCACATCACACAACACAAAAATCTATCTTCTACATACAATGCCTACAATCCATCCCCACATCATCAACATCCTACCATCTTATCCTCATCCATAAATCCCGAAATTCAATAAAGCAAAGAGCTCAATGTTAAAACCCAAGACCAAGTCGAAAAATCGACATCAACAGATAATCACCAGCAGCCATAAAATTACTCAATCTAACTCTTCCTTCCATCGATCAGAACAGACCACCTAAGACTACCTCCAAACTCCCAGGCGGAAAAAAAGTAATAATATATATCTGACCGACTGTCTTTTGTAGAAGAATAAGATACAAATGCAACCCCCAAGCCCAAATGCAACTTCCATCATCCCCGTCCCCATCCATATCAACATCCGCAACCCCATCCACAATCCTACCCCGATAAATCACCCCCCCTTATTCCTCCAAATAAGATAATTTCCTCATCTCACCCAACCTCTTCCTCGCCGCCGATAAATTATTCTCCAGCTGTAAAATTTCGACCTATTTTTCAAAAATTAGCATATAAAATTCACCTCCCCAACAACACAAAAGCAAGAAGGGAAAAAAAATCAATCATAAAGATAAAAAAATCACAATGTAAAAGTAGGGAAATACACACCTGTTGTTCCATCTCCCTAACCTTAAACTCATGCGCTCCAAGCTTCGCATAATCCTCATCCTCATCACCCTGATCCCGGTCCTTAATCATATTCTGCACTTGTCTAACGAGGGATCTGCACGCCGCTCCCACGGCTTTACTTGCTGTTTCCAAGCTCTCTTGACTCTTGCTCATGAATCCTGCCTTGACTCTGCTCGCGGCTACAAGTTGTGCTGTTGATGCTGCAACATCGTTCGAGGCGACAATAAGTTGCTCCGGACTATTTCTTCCCGATAATACGCCGTCTGCCGTTTCAATCAGGGTGTTGGTCGATGTTGCAACGGCTTTGGCTGCAGAAATAAGTCCTTCCGTCCAACGATTATTCTTTTTGTAGAAAGCGGTCTTGGAAGCAGACCCACGACCTGCCTCAACAATTTCTTGTTGTGTCACAGTAGCTGCTTTGATCAATTTGGCAATAGCGTTGGTGACAGCAATGGCAGCGTCAAGTATCGAGTCATGAATCTCAAGCTTATAAGTCGAATATTGGTCCCTAGGTTTGGACTTGAGCCTAGCCAGGCGTTCTGCCGCAGCACTAATTGCATCAGCAGCTCTGTTGAGTTCGTTGTCGACGAGATCGCCAAGATCACCCTTATTCTTTGTGAAGCCACTATTGGGTGCAAAGGTGTCTGCTAACTTGTTCAGTTTTTGTAAATTCATCTGTACTTCGCTATTACTGTTGATAACGACGTCTGTCTTCTGCATAGGGTCCATGCCATCCAGCCGGAAACTCTGGAGGCCGCGGAAGAATTTAACAGTGGAAAGTGCTGATTGGCGTGCTCCATTGGTTAGCTGATCGGCCTTCTTATCATCAGTAGCAAGCCGCGTGAGACCTTTCGTATTACTCAAAACATCTGAGACCGAACTGGAGAAAACGTTAATTGTTCGAATTATCTCAGCATGGCTACTGTTTGGGCCATCCGCAATAAAGTTGTTGAAGGCGGAAGCAAATTCTGTAGCGCTAGCCGATGCTTTCTCAATTTGCGAGAGGACATAGGATGGGGTTGCATTCTGATTACCAGCTTGCATAGACGAGTCGAGTTCGTAAAGCGCATCATCAACACGTTGGACACCGCTCTGAAGCACCGAATCTATGATGTCGTTGATCTTGCCAATGTTGGAAAGAAGCATTGCATCAATTTCTCCATCCATTGCATGATCATTTGCACCTTGCGACATCTCTAGTTCGTTCAGTCTGATGAGGGCATCATCCAAACTCTGCTTGTAGACCTCCAACTCATCCTCTTTGTCCTTTAGCAGTCTTTCTGCATCAGAGCCACCTTCACTATATTTCGAGTGGACATCCTCAAGCGCACGAGATTTATTACGGAGAGCTTCTTCAAGATCTGCCATCTCGCGATTATATTTTGAGAGCATTGTCGAGAGCTCGTTGCCCTTGCTTCGCTCCAAATTGTCTGCGCGGTCGAGTGCCATGCGGAGTTCCCGCTTGAGCTTTTCAAGTTCCTCTTTGTTTCCTCCAGTGAGACGGTCCTTTTCGTGTAGAGCCCTATCTCTTTCTCGGATCATATTTGCCAACTCGAGGTTCTTGGTCTTGACTTCGCGCTCAAGTTTTTCTCGCTTGTCGATAGCTTCTTGAGCAGAAGCAGCTTTCAATTGAACGCTCTTGAATTTTTGCAGCAGGTCTAGATGTTCATGTCGCAATTGAGAATATAACTTGGCAAGAGCCTCATACTTCGTCCTCCATGTGTTGACTTGTTCTTGCAATGCTCTAATCTGATCCTCCTTGCTACCCATCTGTTGTCCATAACTGTTCTGAAGCTGCATTAGCTCGCCCTCTACCGCCTTTATCTTTTGATCATATTGCTGCAACATCAATTGATCCCTTGCATACTGGTTCCGAGCCTCAAGATTTTCTCGTTCGAGTTCTGCTAGACGGCCATAAGTTTGCTGAGCAGCTTGTTGTGACATCAGGTTTGCATGTTCCCGTTGTTGTTGCTCAGCCAACATCCTCTGTTGCTCTTCATAATCTCGTTGAGCTTGAAGTTGAGCCTGTTGTTGCGCTAGCATCTGCTGTCTTTGGCGCTCCTCCAGCACCCTTTGCTGCTCCTCGTATTCTCTATTTTGTTGCTCCTGCGCATTCTTCCAGAATTCACCAATCGCATCAGGCTCTTCCGATTTCGGCGCTCGTGGAGGGGTAATCTGTCGCTCAATTTCTTGCTTCGGACGCTGCGGTAATTTGGGGGCATTTTCGTCTTCGGAGAGGAGGTTTGGAGGATCTTGTGGGAGTTTAGGTACGGTGATCAAGCTCGTGAGGTATCGTAGATTTGAGCATTCGTAGTAGAATTTCACTAAACGGTAATGTTGTGCATCGTATCTGCCTCTTAGCGGTTCAAGGGCGTCATCATCACCAGTAGCTAAATGTTTGATTAGAGATGAACATTCGACATAGGAGCTTCAACACATACTGGTATGCATGGCTCTGAGCATGCTTGTGATGAACTTGTAGATACCGTAACTTTCCTGTACCAAAGGAACCAAGGCCGATATCCGGCAGTCATTATGGCCGCCACTGCGAAAATGTGAAAATATTAACTTTTGGAAGTGTTCGATCCTGTCTTGAAGAGCCATAAGATCCGAAATGGTTTCATAGCCTTCGTTTGGGTCATTTATTCCCTTCAAACTAATATATTCCTCATATTCAAAAGTGCCGTTGAAATCCGGATGTTGCTGATGGAAAGCTAACTTTGCAAGCAGAAAGCTAACGTATTCCTTAATCAGAGGTCCATAACCCCGCATACCTTCACCAGACATGCCTCTATTCAGACTATCAATCCAGTTCCGATTTGACATAGCTTCCCTCAAAGTCGATGGGTGACCCTCTTGTAGAACCTTGTGGACCGTAATCAACGCTTTGAAAGTTTGAACCTCATCTGCCATGATGGGTTGTCTGCGGACCACCTCTCCAGTCAGTAAATAGTACCATATAAATTGACAATGTCGCAGAATTCCTTTGCAGCTCTGGGGTAATTCTCCAGCCAAGGATGATAGATTGACAAACTGACACTTTCATACCAGCCCAGAAGGCCGCCGAATTGTTGTGATCCCATGTGTATACAATACAGCTTCGAACATGCTTACGCTTCGGAGCCGTCTCCTCGATGCTGGTTGCTTTTCGTATATTAATCGCGAGCTCCTGCTCGGACCTGGAGTTACGGTGTTAGCACAGCGCATAGAAGAGGAGGCAACGGCCAAATTATCAAGCTGTTTAGAGCTTCTAGGAAACATACTTGGTGTGGTCCACATTTCTAGCAGTTGGAGCGTACGACATGGCTACGAGCGCTCAGAGCGCACACTCTTAAATAGCAAAAATAGAGTGGGTTCAAAAAATATGTTGCAGTCTTGAATGAAGTTGGGGGTAGTCTAAAATCAAGAAAAATAAGGGGAGAGTTTACAGTGACGCCAGCAGCTTATGCAATGTGCATCCACGGGATTTAAGTGGAGCATGTAATTCCAAGTTCCTGGTGTTCCATCCATTTGGGTGCACGGTGTTTCATGCCTCAGGCACCGGAACACACGCGGTCTGACCGCCACCGTTAACATGTTCTACATGGGACATTACTAGCTGTACCCAGGCTGTTATTAGCTAGTATTCAAGATTCTCTTGGAGCCTGACTAGTATATATATTCGTTATGAAAAGCCTAAAGCCCTATGATAAATTTCTGAATTGCAATTGTGTACATGTGTTCTACCTCGTGTACCTCAACAACCGCTGAACCCAGAATCCCTATCGCTTGACGCCTAGATGACCTCAAATGCCCAGCTTATTTTGAAGCTTTGAAGTCCAAGATCCAGAAAGTGACCCCAAAACCATAGGGTCTTTCCTACCCGTTTGCTTATTACGCCATCAGATGCATGCTCCGTGCATATATCTATTCCAAAACCCCCGTAGCAAACCACCAAGACCCCACGAAAATTAAGATGCGATTAGGATACCTCGATCATAGACCTGCATCCTCATCAACAAAGTTGCTCTTTGCCCGCGCTTCTTCCTCTTGTGCAGCCATCCACGAGGGGAGTTTGTGCCCATCCTCTTCAGGACTAGTTGACATAACCCTACGAGGATGACGTTTAGGAAGTTGAGGTGGCTCGCGAGGAATTCTGGGTTCCTCATCATCCTTTGTTTCTGCAACAATTGCACCATCAACATCATTAGTGTCCTCAGCCCATGGTTGCAAATACGTAGTAGACTCTTCGTTTATTGGTGATGTTGGCTCCGAAGGTGCAGAGACCACTAGTAAGCCGTCATCCTCTGTTCCTATACTTTTTCGTGATCTACGCCGAGGCAAAGCCGGCGGGGTAGAAGGGACGGGCTTTTTGGTTGTAGTAGTTGTATCTGGTGCCTGTTTCTTTTCCAGTACAGGGGGGGCTATTGGCTTTCGCTTTGGTACTGGAATAGGCGCTGTTTTCGTTTTCTTATCTGGCAGTGGTAATGGCATACCGGGTGGAGGTAATGGCTGACCACGTCCCATGACACGTGGATGTGCAGGTTCTCCTGATTCTGAAGAGCCATCCCCTTTATGTCGTTGAATGGCATTCCACTAAACAACTTGGATTAGTCTTCTATGCATGTAATCGGGAAGCAAACACAATATGATATGAGATCTTGCGTAATGGAGCGTAGGTAATATCCAAGCTTTGATGATAGAAGTCTTTGAAACCCAAGTAGAGAAAGAAAACACAACTTACACCCCAATTTTTAGCCGTTGCCGCTGCACTTGTCACTGCTGCCAGAGATAAACGTTTGTTCTCCGAGTTTGTAGATTTCCCCGAAGCCGTAGAATTCTCTTTCCGAAGATCACTTCCAAAGCCCTTTAATGCCGGCGAATCCAATTTCAACGACGCGGTGCTTACACTTGCTGGACTGGAGGAATATGAAGGGGCATTGGATTTATTGGTAGAGACAGATGGTTCAATGGAAGGTTGTGGCGTCAAATCATTTGTTGAAATATTATCGGAATGTGAAGAGTTCCGGGACGAAGTTGAAGATTGACTATTACTTGGTTTCATCCTTGTTGGGCGTATAGGTGAGTCTATTGGACTATGAACTGGGGATTCGGTCTGCGCGGACAATTTAGCCATTGCCGTAGCAGCAAAAGTTTGGTTTGGAGGGCTCGGGTCTCGGAATGCATCTGCGTTCGTGACGTCCGTGCTGGTACTAGGAGAAGAAACGCTTACAAAGGAACTCGAACGGAGCACTCGTGGTTTGTCGGGAGTCATCGGGCGTGCCTCAACGCCTGTAGAGGATCCACTATCTGGGCTAATTAGATTTGATGTTGATTTTACTCCTTTGCGAGATTGAGACGATGGAATAGGATTGGCATCAAGTACTGGAGTACTGAAACTCTTTTCAAGCTGGTGTGTCGAGGGGCTAGCGGGCGTGGCTTCTTCAGCCTCCAAGGCCTCTACTTCATCCACGAGCCCTTCTTCAGCTGCCAGAGTCTCTGGATCTTTGGAATGTTCGGCATGTCTATCATCTGCCCAAATACCACCTCTCCAAAATCTGTGTGCGCTATTTGCAAACGGTGAGTCATCCCAGTTAGGATAAACCAGGGTCTCAGCGATAACCTCTTTTATTCTGCTTTCGATTTGACGAAGAATCAGTGTATACGTGATTTGTCGCGAACTTACAATAGGCTCTAGCGTCATATCAATCTTAGGCATAGTCTGAAACGTGATCCAGAGTCTATTTGATGGAGGCGGTTTGATACGGATAAGCATGTGGCCCTCGATTTTCTTTAACACCGCGGCCAACACTAGATTGACCTCGCGAGCTTTGAACCGAGCACCCAACTCAATACGGGCAATTGCGGCAACCTCAAGACGAAAATTGCCTGTGTAACGGACATCTGCCTCAATGACGAGCTCTCCATCCACAGTCAGATCCTTCAAGCGAGGATTTGTGATCATTGGAGCGGCCTCCCCCATATCGACGTTCCGTAATGTAATCTCCCTAAGGAAATTTGGGGTCTTAACCCTTGAAATCTTTTTGGTTATCTTTGCCCGGACGAAATCTTCAATCTCGGACGTCTTGTAGAGCGCGAGAAATATCCTTCCAATAAGCGCGTTGATCCATCTTGTCTGCAAATGCTCTTCAGACGAATGCAATTTTTGGACCAGGGTAATAATATCCTTGACTTCATACTGTAGAGGCTCCGGAGGTTTGGGTTTCGAGTCGGGTTCTTGGTTTCGAAGAAGCGCAAAGTAGAAATCCTCCTTGTCAGAGCAGTTTTCAGAGAATAGATAGAAAGGCTTTGAGGGCCTGCCATCGGCCGTTAACTCTCCCACACCCCGCTTTCTAGACAAACATATGGCGTTTCGCTTTATGAATAACTCTCCTTCCGGCGTGGGACCTTCGTTGCCGGAATATATGCTGACATCGTGATGTGCTAGCGACACTACGTATCGAACTTCGAGTTGTTCGTCATCGTCGAAGAGCATCAAATGCCCAAGTCTTAATTCCGTTGTTAGCAATATTACCGATTGTGAGATATGATTCAAAGAGCCTTACCTCAAAACCACATAGAAAACATTGCCGCCTCTCTTCTGGGGTTTCCCTCCGCCCTTGTTATCCAGCGGGCCATTACTAGGCTTCCTCTCGAACAAACTCCTGTACATGCTCTGATAAACACTAGGACTAGTGGCAGAGACAGTAGTTGAACCAGCAGGTGTTGTTCTCTCCGGAGGTTTGCCATTCACTCCGCCGGGAGAATACTCCCTGCAAACAGCAAAATATCCAGCCGCGACATCCGCTTCATGATTACCATGAAGTTGGAACTTCTCTCCTAATGATTTCTGGGCCGTTTTGATAGCTTCAGCATCGTCGTTGGGTCGCAAAATCGTATCGCGCTTGTTTCGAGGGTTTGCATCGTCGTGAATCGGGAGGGTGAGGTATGCGTGAAGGAATATAGATATCAAGATGAGGGGAAGCAATGTGAGACCACCTAAGCAATAAACGAAGACGAACCATGCGAAACCACCCATCATGATGTTTCCCTACATGTGTAATAGTAAGATTAAAGATCAACTCATTCTGATATAAACAAAAAAGTGAGTTGTTGGAAACGAAGGTAATGAAACAGTGTTAGAAGTTGTTGATTTTGACAAGGGTTTCTTGTTGGCGACGTCAATTCATTTGCTTTAAACGCCAGGCCGAGACTGGCACCACATTTTTCAATTCCTTGGTCTCGTCTCTTAACTAATTTTCATCCAAATTTTTGATAAAAAAAATCGATTTTATTAACTTCCATATTATTAATCCTTCATTCATCTATAAATTACTTTTATCTTATAACACTCACTCATGGTTTCTTTATAATCATCATTATAATGGATATGGCAAATATTCAAAACTTGTACAAATTATTATCGTGCGAAAGTAGATGCATACTGTAGTAGTTTGATGTACCGCGGATCTATGCTACCGGATACCGTTATGATTGTGGATTTTAAGGCAAGGCGATAACGAATCATGGTACTAACATCGTATCTCGTGGGCTTGGCACTGGTAACTTTAAGATGTTCAACAAGTCCATCTGGTCTAGATTCATAGAATCTTGTACAAGTAATATGCACCAAAAGTCATCTGGACTTTCAAAGAATATATACAATAATAAATCACATTTACATCTTATGAATACAAAATATTAATTTGTATACTCATTAATTCCTTTTGCACCTACATTATAAGTGTTATACAACTTTCGACCCTGTCCATGCCTGCACTTCACCATTCCAAATCCGTCAGATCCACCTCCAAATCCTCTTCCTTTGAAAGAATCTCCAAAGCAGGGACAACCATAGCTCTTTCCGTCCTCAGTCGATTTTTCTGCCTTGTCCGTGTGTAAAACACAGGGCAGTCTTTACTATCACACCGTACTTCCTCAATTGGAGATAACCCCGAACAGCTTTGGCATACCTTCTGTATATCCATGAATTTCTTTTCTTCAACGTTGAGTCGAGTACGTAAGGAGAGCATTGATACTGGCGCATCCAGAATACATTTGGGACAGATTGCGCCCTCCGATTCAAGCTTCTCCTTACACACGAGACATGAAGATGACTTCATATATGATTCTAAAGTCTTCTTCATCATCAGCTCTTTCGGTTGGCCAGGTTGTAGATCCACATCAATTTTGCGGATGCGTTGAACTTTAGGCATCTCGTCGTACCAATTTCGGACATTAGCACCCATGAGGTTGAATATCCGCTCTAGAGGTGGTATCAGATTTTTAGAAATGTAATATTCCGCATCCAATTCGCTGTGATCGCTATTAAGAAGCTCTTCGGGTGCCACACACCGATCAATTAATCGTGCTCCTGGAGCACCTGTAACCACCACATATGGCACTCGCTCCCCGTACTGTGGTTCTGCCCGTGCATCTTCCAGCATTCTTTTTGTGCTAATCAAGGCGCCTGGAGGAGGAGGCCCCTTCTCACTGTATGTGCCAAGTTTTACTTCTCTGGCAAAACAAAAGTCTTGGATAGACACTGAGCCCTTCATGATTTTCTCACACTCTCCCTGGAAATATGACTTGACTTGACTCAAATCAGCAGTACGGAAAAGCAATTTGAGTGCCTTCTCTTCAATCTTCTGCTCTGCGGGTGTACCATCACGACGAACCGTCTCGATGCCTTTTGCATCAAACTCGGGCTCAACCTGTTGTTTCGACTCGTATTTGAAGCCCACATAGCGTTTCTTAGCCATAAGAATACACGGAAGATAAACTTTTTCGAATTTGAGTTTCACAGGACGTGGATTCATGTTAGTGACTGTTTTCGCAATCTCGTTGCCGATATCGAATGCCTCATCTTTGGTACGCCCCTTGAGATGGACAAAGAGACTGTCAGTGTCTCCATAAACTACTTCTGCACCCCATCGTTTGACGGAGTGTATGAGAGCTATTGCCTTTTCTAGGGTTTCCCGGCCTGTTTGTACAATGCTATCAGCAATCTCTGAGCAGGGCATACGCCCCGAGAAAGATGCAGATGTATATCCATAGGTGACGTTAGCAATAAGTTTCAAAGCCAACTGCCTATTATTAAGAAGGCGCTGTAGAGCTTTATCGTCCTTGTCAAGTTTCATGCCACTCTTCACCATAACTCGTGTCTCCAAGATCTCGCCTAGCATCTTCGCAAGAAGGGACTTTCGAATCTCTGGTTTTGTATACATGATTCCGTTCGGAGCAATATTTATATGGTCTTTTAGCAGTTCAAGTAATCCTTGTTGTCGTTTGTATTCTGCAAATCCCATCTTGTTGGTGCCACGCCAATTCACAATTCGTCCCAGATACGTGGAATAGCAGTAGTTGTAGGCAATCATGACACTCGGGTATAAGCTTTGGAAGTCTAGAACGAGTACAGGACTACTGTAGAATGCACTCTGCGGTTCCATGACCAAGGGAAGACACTCTAGAGCATTTTGGCCGCCGACTTGTTTTCGACTTGGAGACACCAGGATAAAGTTCTCCGGCTTAGCAATGCGAAACATGAGAGATTCCACTTTGAATTGCGAGCCGCGAGAGAATACGGAGAAGAAATCCACCCCTAAAAGACGTGCCTGTTCAATTGTACGAGGAACCAACTCATTCTGTTCTAGAATTTCCAAATCGAGTTGCACACGTGAAATATAATGAGAGAGCAATTTCGCTAGATCTCGTGGTGAGCCGCTTGTATACCAATTCCTTAGATCCGCCCAGGAATAGTGAGGAATGCGTCGATGCAGTAAGTGGAAAGCCACATTTTCTAGAGTATATTGGAGGAGGTTAAGTTCGCTGCGCATAGCTCGCCATATATTGATCATATGTCTGCCAGTCACCCGGATCGTGGATGTATTGTTGAAACCCCACTTGTCATTCTCCTTCCCAAAGCGTCCATGTGATCGTGATTTCATTCGTGAGAATTCATCACAAAGATCATAATCGTACTTTGTACGTGCTCGTTCGATAAGATAGCCCCATGATCCGCCGTGAACCTCATATCCAGTTAGTATGTCGGGATCGTACTCTCGAACGATATCGACCATACGAATGAGTAAATCAAGTTCCGATGACTCCGATTGTACATTAAAGCGGACTTGGTTAGATATTCTCTCCGCCATAATATTGTCCTCGGAAAGAGCTATAACACCAACACGGCTGTCCATATTCTCAGAACCAGGTTCGTCCACCTGCAGACACCAGAAGATACACTGAACTTCATCTTCATCTGGGTTAGGTACAAGGTTCTCTCGCGTGTTTACATGTATCTCTACACTCATCATGCTCATATACTGTGCCTCGTGCTTGATATTGGCAGTCTTCTTGTGTTGTGTATATTTGAAACCGTGCTCGTTTTTCTGGGTAGGACCGTCAATTTGAGAAAGTTTGCCCTTGCGGTTGAAACGTCGAGGGGCCTTCCGCGTTGCAGCTTTTTTAGAAGACTCGTCGATCTCTTGTGATTTTGTAACCCAATCCTGTACTTCAGCGTAAGTGGGAGGACGCTCTGCAAATATCCACGACCGGAAACTACATTTTCGTCGTCGATCTTCATACATTTCTTCTTCTTTCACTTTGTCTGGCAGTACAGTCAATCGGGTGCCAAATGTGGCATCAGAGCTGGCAGTCGAGTCGAACTGAGGGAGGAAGGGTAGGGTTGTGCTGCCCAATTTGAACTCCCGACCGGCCCATTCCCGAGGTCGCTCAGGGACATCTGCTTCGTTGCTATAGAAAGCATCCTGATGAATGATGGGAGGTAAACCGAAGCTCGACATCGTCGAAATCGCGTAATCCGCAGACGGCGGGGATTCAAGATGCGCTGGCATAAGCAACTCCCCATTTCGACCAAAAACACTTTTAAAACTGTCCAAAGTATTCAGTAGCGATGGCGATGGGGCAATCTGGTTGGGACTAGAAAAAATATCGAGGCTCGGGACATTCATTGGATTACTAGAATTCATGGATGATGTACCTGGGCGTGAAGCAAAATGAACTTGGCTCTTCACAGGACTATTCTGGCTTAAACTGCTCTGGTTTGGTTTGATAGTGCTACTAGTATCATACGACTCTTTTGTCAAGGGAAAATTAAGAGATTCCTGAGAGGAAGTTATAGCACGAGATGCAGTCGAGCCGAGATACTGATGTTGTGAGACAGTTTCCGGCCTGTACTGATGTGGGGAATAAGAAGACTTGGGAACTGAAATTTGAGAGAGACTATCCTCTGCCTTCTCACCGTGTTGCTTAGTGCCATTGTCAGCGCTTATATTGTTGTCCGACTTTCGACGTTTTGATGGGAAATGATGTCCTTGGCTCTGCGACCTTTTACTCCTGATGTCAATATTGCTGGACTTCTCAATACCATCATGCCTATAGTAAGACTTTAATTTTGGCGGCGATGCCGATAGCGAAGTAGTTGTTTCCGTCGCCGGTGGAGATAAGTGCTCGACTTTGTCAGCAGTAGCATGGCCATTTGTGAACTTCGCCGTTGCACTAGCGGGTATAATGCTAGCTAAAATTGGCTCGCCATGCAGCTCGTCCGTTGATGCAGTAGGGCTGGTATTTGTGCTTTGTTCTTCGTCAACTTCATCTCGATTAACCTTTTGAGAGAGTTTGATCTCCCGCATCAAATCTTCATCAGAATCGTAAAAATCGTCATCAACACCAATTCCCGATTGTACTATGCCAGTCACATCAACTTCCCCTCCGCCCTCCTCCTCCCCAACAATATCAGCGTGTTGCAAACCGCCGTTTCTTGCCTCTCCATGCCGCGAACCGAACACCGAGGCTAGATTCGCTGGAAACAAGTCTTCCACAGCTTCTAAGCTTGTTTTGACAGTCGACTCAAATCTCACAGGTCTAACAAAATTCTCGAAAGACACTGTTGCTGCATCTTTACTTTGCTCGTTCTGAATCAAAGACTCGATCATTTCCCGGTATTCGGCTTCGTGTATCCAGCCACCGGGTTGAGAATGGCGGGGATCGGCAGACATTGAGAACATCACTTCGGGAGGGAACGGGCTACTACCTGCAGTGGGGTCGGGCATTTTGGACTTTCGTCGACGGGTTTCGTCCTTCCATAGGCCAGCCATACTTTGAACCAATCTTGCATCCGATTGGAGAGGCTTAAAAAGCTCTGTAAAATCATGATGTATCGGACGTGGTTTGATATCTCGCCTGTTGAGTATATCCTGAACGCAAATATCTACTTCTATGGAGCAATGACTGACACGTGGTAAATTTGCTTCATTGCTGATAGATTGAGGGGGAATAGAGCGATCATGCCAGAGATGCATAGAAGAAGACAACTCTGCATGTCGTGGTACTGGACCTCGAAACGAAACTTTGCTGCACTCGATGTACTCACATCCATACAAATTGTAATCAGCCATCCACTGGAGGAGATATTGAAGATGTGCCTCATATGGCTGAAATACTCGCTTCATGATGACTCCTTGACGAAGAAGGTCCGCAAGACGTGTCATGAGCATAGGATTCAGCATGTATATCTTGAGGTAGAGACGGTATCCAACATGGTAGCCATAGAAAGGAATCCCTTTGACCAAAGTAATGCGTGCAACATACTTAGAGATTCCATCATACGGATTGCGGCGATAGCTTACAGCTAAAGCAAAGTCGATAGCAAGATGAAGTCGATGGATATATGCACCAACTATGTTGATTTTAGCCAAATCTAGGAGGATATGCGATTTGAAAGAGGAACTTACCTTCATCATCTGTAAGTTTACCCTCATAGTCGACATACAGGTAAGGAAATGCCCCATGGATGTGCGCACAGACCTTTTGCCCGGTCTCCGTTGAACCAAAAACTCTGATGATGGGGACTTTCGGTTCCTTGTGAAGTTGAGATGATCTGATATTTCGTCTCAATTGAGGATCAAAATTTGTAGGAGTAGCTTGATAATTGTCGATGCAATTTAGGCGTACGCGAAAGAGATCCATGGCGAATTGAGATATTGAGCATGTTAGGGAGGAGGCACCCAAATGGAATTACAATTATGAGTTTTCATGGCGTTGTGTCAAGTATTTGTAACATCTCTTCTTTTAACCGTAGCAAGTACTGTACTGTATATAGGTAAATTTGAGAGTTGTTATTGTTATTGTTGATTTCCCTCTCAAGTTAAAATCTTCATATCTTACTCGTGTTACCCGTGGCGTCGCGTGGCTTAGCTCATCGCGCTATCACGCGCTGGTGCGCCACTCTTTATATTAGTAAAGATATTTTTGGATTCTCTCGTACGGTAATAATTAAGTCCAATTCGTTCCGTCGCATATTGCTACAGCAATTACTAAACTTTGCCGGTTCTCAAGAAAGAACCTCTGGCATTCGACGAGAAGAAGGATTTGCTGAACTTCCTACAAAGAAATAATAATAATCAAAATGCCACCGGCAGGTGCACAACCTCGAAAGCCCGAGGTTTCAGCCTCCAACAAAGATCAAAATGAATATATCCCAGCTTTCATCTCGAAGAAACCATTTTACGTAGACGACGACGATAACACCGATTATCTAGAGCATCAGCGTCTTCAAAAAGCGCAATCCGACCAATCAAAATGGTATGATCGAGGGAAGAAACTAGGTCCTGCAGCGACCAAATTCCGCAAAGGCGCATGTGAGAACTGTGGAGTGATGACGCATAAAGCGAAGGATTGTTTAAGTCGCCCCAGAGCTAAAGGTGCGAAATGGACGGGGAAAGATATACAAGCAGATGAAGTTATACAAGATGTGGATTTGGGATGGGATGCGAAGAGGGATCGGTGGAATGGTTATGATTCAAAAGAGTACAAGACAGTTACGGATGAATATGCACAATTGGAGGAGCTGAAGAAACAGGTTCAGACAGGGATTAGTAAAGATGAGGAGGATGCTGCTGAAGGCGGTGATGATGATGGTGCAAAGTATGCAGAGGAATCGGATATGGGTAGACATCAAAGCACATCGACGAGGCAACTAAGAATACGTGAAGATACAGCCAAATATCTATTGAATCTGGATTTAGACTCCGCCAAATACGACCCAAAGACAAGATCCATGGTAGACAGTGGCGCAAATGCCGATCAAGCCGCTGCGCTCGTCGCCGAGGAAGGATTTTTGAGGGCTTCTGGTGACGCAGCCGAGTTTGAGAAAGCTCAGAAGTACGCTTGGGAATCACAAGAAATGGCTGGAGATACAAAAACACATTTACAGGCAAATCCTACGTCTGGCGAGTATTTCCGACGAAAAGAAAAAGAGGAGGCCGAAGCCAAACGTCTGGCACATAAGAAGATGCTATTGAAGAAATATGGCGAGGAAAATAGCAATCCCGCAGCTGCTATTCTCAGTAAGGCCGCTGTTGTTGAATCGGAAAGATACGTGGAATATGACGAATTGGGAGGGATCAAGGGTGCCCCGAAAGCCTCCGCCAAGTCCAAGTATCCAGAAGATGTCCTCATTAATAATCATACCTCTGTGTGGGGAAGCTGGTGGTCAGATTTCAAATGGGGTTATTCTTGCTGTCATTCGTTGGTGAAGAATAGTTACTGTGTTGGAGAAACGGGGAAGAGAGCACTCGAAGACGCGGAGCGTGCTCGAACGGGAGGCATCCTTGAAGAAGCCATGGACAATGCTGGTGAGGATAATAGCGAAGTACCGGAACAATCTATGGAAGCCGTTTCTATTAGTTCAAAACCTGCAGCGAAGAAAAGGACGGTAGACGAAATGCATGGTGGAGTTTCGGAGGAGGACATGGATGCTTGGAAGAAGAAGAAAACAGATGCCGATGATCCTATGAATGCCTTTCTTGGGAAGGATGAATTATTGTAAATTTCCTGATCTAATTGCATTGCCTGGAGTTGCACTGGTTAAAGGAGTCGAGGTACCACGGATCATAGGTAGCATATTTAGATAGTATGGGAATGGTGGATCCTTCAAAATGGACAAATATATATACATGAGATATTTCACGACATCACAAGTGTATATATGCTGCAATGATGTATCTTGCGAGTGTGAAATATAATACACATAATACATTCATTAAGAGTTTTCATGGGCTCATAATGGGAGGTTACTTTTATTGCATAGCTTGACGACCTGAAGTCGGCTCTACATGGAATATCCACCCATGGATCGATGCTGGTATCATCCTGCACGGGAAAACGGGGGGAACTTGATTTTTGGTTCAAAATTATTCCTCTATTCCTCGTCCTCTTCCTCATCAGCATCGTCCTTCTTGTCAGCGGCCTTGGCCTTCTTTCTCCTAACACGACCAGGACGTCCACCTCCAAATGGCGAGCTCAAGGCGAAATCGATGTGCTTTTGGGAGTCGAGACGAACGACGAAGGATGGGACGTTGACGATTTGCTTTCCAACACGGATATGTCTTTGGCGGATAAGAACACGGGCGTGATGGATGGACTTGGCAAGACCGAGCTTGTAAACGCAAGTTTGTAGACGACGCTCCAAGAAATCTTCAATCTTCAAGGCCAACACGTAATCGAGCTTCATGCGGGCTTCATCGAGAACACCGACACGGACGAGACGACGAATGAGCGCGTTACCTTCGAAAAGTCTCTTTGGGTCCTTTTCGTCAAGGGTGAGCAATTGACTAACGCAGATGGATTAGCACATGATAAATTTGTGAAGTAAAGATACCAATTACCGAGCAGCACGACGGATCTTAGAGAGGGTCAACTGGACACGCCAGACTTCACGCTTGTTGCGGAGACCATACTCGCCAACGAGTTTCAATTCGGAGTCCCTAGGGAACAATCAGTGACATGAACAGAGACAAGCTCTTATACAGTGGTCCACTTACAAACGAGCACTCTCGAAACTGTAGTAATGTTAGCATAGGCTCGTTTTCAATGGCAGAGATTTTTAAGATTACTTACGGACGACGAGGGACTTTGTAAGTCTTGGAGTATGAACGGCTATGTAATAATTAGTAAATGCACAAAAATCAATATCCCAATCTGCTTCAAAGCCCTCTGCAAAAATTTCCACTTCCACAGAGTTCATTTAATTCAGCGGCGGGAATCGTTCTTGAAATACTTACGGCGCCATTTTTGTGAATGCGATTCGAAGATTTGTCGAATCGTTGCTGGCTGGGGCGGTTGTCGATTGTCGTAGGATTGATCAAAAGTAGAAAAAAAGTTCCTGTGGAGATATTCAGCAGATCGCGCTCTGAAAATTAGGGCAACGGACCTGCGCTAATACTAATTTGGCAAGGTTGGTAAAATAAGCGACAATTCCGAAATTCTGAAGTGGTCCATACTAGCGACAACTTCGAAAGAAAAAAGATTAACGACAAATCTTCAACAACTTCGACCTTCCTACGATCACCCATCACAATTAAGACAAAATGGGTCACCCAGCAGGTCTTCGTGCCGGTACTCGGGTGAGTTATGAAATTTTTGTTCTGGTGGAGGAAATGGAGGCTTTTGCGACTTCAAAATCGACATAGCGACAACGATGGATATCGAAATTGAAATCGAACTTTTGACTGATTGTTTTGTAGTATGCTTTCAGCAGGAACTTCAAGGATCATGGTATGATCAAGTTGTCAACCTACTTGCGCCAATACAAGTATGTGAAATACGTTCCATATCGAGAAATAATGAGACTAATTTAATTTCTCTAGAGTCGGAGATATAGTTGATATCAAGGCAAATGGTGCCGTCCAGAAGGGGTCAGTCATTTTTCACAATTCACATCGGGCATGCAATATATGGCAGAACAATTACACACGATTGAAATTGGAGGATCAACATGGTGATTGAGGTGGAAATCGACAAATCATACTGACTACCCTTTAGTATGCCCCATAAGGTTTACCACGGAAAGACTGGTGTCGTCTACAACGTCACCAAGAGCGCCGTCGGTGTTATCGTCTACAAGAAGGTTAAGCACAGATACATCGAGAAGCGTGTCAACCTCCGTGTCGAGCACGTTTCCCTATCCAGATCAAGAGAAGAGTTCGTCCGCCGAGTAAAGAAGAACGCCGAGCTGAAGAAGCAATCTAAGACCGATGGTACACACGTTCACTTGAAGAGACAACCAGCTATGCCAAGAGATGCGAGAACCATTTCGATGAAGGAGAACGTACCGGAGACAGTTGTGCCAATCGCATATGAGACGACTATCTAGGCTCTTTTACGTCTGGGGTTTGTTTGGGTTTCTTTGCGGGATATGATCACGATGGGGTCCAGAGGCTTCTAGCGTCGTTGCATTATAAATAAAGAATGTGCAATACCTCTAAGAATCTGACAATGGTTGCTTTATACTGGTTGAAAGATACTCGTGAAGTTTTGTCGTTTGCGTCTGCCATATTTTG
>JWJB01010091.1:0-44827 GCA_000812895.1 Rutstroemia sydowiana | reverse complement strand
TCCGAATTACGCGAATCCTTATCCGTTCGAATCAGATGCGGGGAAGGATCATTTGCTAAACCAATCGAATCCAATCATCACCAAATGGATGGTCAATCAAAAATCGGATGTTGTTCTTTACTCAAACTGGGTCTTTTCAAGTTGGTGGTTTTTGAAGGGTAATTTAGTAGTTACTGGTTATGGTATTTTGATTGTCGGGAAAGTTGAGTTATCAGGTCAGACACTTATACTCTATCTTGTCGAATTGTGGTGTTCCTTCCATTTTATGAGCTGTCATCGACATCGTAAAATCCATAATTAATTTGATTAGGATTGGGTTTCTAGATTTAGTGATTTAGGATAAGAGAGAAGTAATTTATACACAAATTCTAGAAAGAAGATTCGGGAAACTTGAGATATGCAAGGTTATTTATTACGTTAACATTAGATTTACAAAAATAATTCCTTCATCTTGAATGCGATTCAAGTTTTGTTGATGAAGTTAAACAATCCCATATTCACAACCCTTCTACTCGAGTACCCCCTTCATAAACCCCATAAATCCATCAAACAACAACCGGAAGACTCATACAAACATCATCCAACTCCCCGATCTCAATCTCTACCACGGGCACATCCACCCCACCTAGCAAAACCGCCTTCCCCTCCCCAAAAATTCCCAACCCCATACTCCTCAAGCCCTCCTGCGGATCCCTCGCAAACCCCAACCACATATCTTGCATCCCCTCACTCACAATATCCTCATACACAGTATTTTCACCATGAAAATCCCCCGCCGTCCCAAATATCATCGGTAATTCTGATGCATGATATGCACCTGGATAACCCTTTGGTGATATGTTTGTAAAATTCCCATCATATCGATAACGATATGTTGTCAGTGATAAGGATTCGCGTAATTCGGATGTGCGTGCTGCGCTACAGAGAAATGCTTCATCGGTAGCGATATCGGATACGGTTTGATTAAAGGAGGTGCTGAGGGGAGAGGGAATCCCTTCGTTGAATTCGTGTTGGTTTGTACCGATTAGAGAGGGGACGCTGGATATTGCGTTTAGGGAATATTGTTCTGTGTAGTTTTCAAAGACGGTGGTGTTATCAACCACGGGGAGGAAAGTTAATGTTGCGTCGGCGAGAACAGCAGCAGATATATCTTCCCATGGAATTAATCTCAAACAATCGATTTCGGATTCCTCGTCTTGACATCCTAATGCCGCTGCAACAGCGGAGAAGTTCCTTTGTACCGTATCGAATGTTCGACTTGCGGCTTGTGGGAATAATGCTGTGCATGAATCTAGAATCGTACCACTGTAGATGGGATCAGAAGGATATGCAAAATTGAGATAATCAACAGCCTCAGCACCTCCACTTTCACCCCACCCAATAATCCTCGCAGGATCACCACCAAACTTCTCAATCTCATCACGAACCCATTCTAGCGCAAGCCGTTGATCAAGAAGCCCGAGATTTTGTTTGTCCAGTCCCGCTGCGTTAGGAAAGCCGAAAATATTCGTTCGAGAATTGACTGTCACCACTATATGTTGCTGCGTTCGTTGTACCCATGATTCGGGATTGAAATATGGTGAACTGGTTCCTCCTTGAATGAAACCTCCACCGTAAAACCATACGAAGACTGGGAGTTGTTCTCCTGTGCTATTTGAGGGTGTCCAGATGTTCAACGTTAAGCAATCTTCGCTGAAATCATCGAGCGGGAAAAACTCGGTTTGGTTACCGCCGGTGGGGGAATATACGCTTGAACCGGACTCGGCGCCGGTGAAGGCAATTTGTGGGCAACCGGGTCCGATATCTGTGGCGTTGAGAGAACTGTTTGAAAGAAGTCTAGCTGGGGGGAGCCATCTATTTGCTCCGGTTGGGGGTTGGGCGAAGGGGAGACCGAGATATCTATGGACTGAGGGGAATGATGGGTTGATGCTTCCGTGGAAGAGTCCACTGGATGTTGAGACTTGAAGGTTTGGTGTAGAAGAGACGGTTGAGCTGTTATTGATGGTTGCAAGGGCCGCGAGCAGACGGGGGAGGTACATTTCCACGAATGATGGAGGTGTATGCGAAAGATGTATATTGGGATGTGGTATAGCAGAAATGAACGCGATAGTCAAGAGAATGATCGATAGCAAGAAAGAAAAACATGGAGTAACAACTCAGCATTTATAGAAAATTATTTTGACTGAGCAGCACATCTGAGGATATCGGATCTACATGCTTACTTCCTATTACCGGGTTCTTGACGTGATACAGTGATGGTAATTGTTCCTAAAACAGACGTTGTTCACGAGGTGAGACGTCAGTTCATCTATTGTTGCCTGCGACACATCACTTGAAATGTCTAGCATCTGTAAGTGTATACTCAGCCTTACTGAGGTGGGGTGAATAGGAATGAAGATAAAAGGGGGGAAGAGCATGTACTAATCCCAAATAGGTCTTCTTCGCGATAGAGTTTAGAGTGGGCGTGGTTGCTTATTGTACACAAGTTGATAACGACAAGCGAGAAGAAAACCGGGGGCAATGTAGATCATTAAAAAGTATCCACAATCCTTGGTTCGGTCATGATGCGATTGGTTACTGGTAGGTATTTTGTTCTGGTTTGCTCTTTTACGTGCCGTTGATCTAGCGGCTAGGCTTTTTGTTCATCCCATTCACAAATTTGAACGGTAGTTGTTTCTCGGGCGATCGCATCGATCGAATGAACCTTATGTAAGCTCATCAGGGCTTAACCTCGTGGTTCTCACCGTCCCCAAGGTTCCAAGTCTTCCTTAACAGTGCCCCGCCAAGTATCGGAAATTAATCTGACGTTATACTAATTTTCCGTTGCAGTTTGAACTTATGGGGAACAATAGAGGTCGTTCCAAAGCATGTCTAACATGTTTGCGACGTCGGGTTAAGTGCGGTAAGTCGAGTTGAAGATTTAAACCTTTGGAGTTCCTAACACTGAATTTCATTTCCCATCTTAGGAATGGGAAACAATACTTGGAACCTTTCGATTGCCATGTCGCTTCTGTGGCTAATGTTCTTCTCTTACATCAGATCTAGAACATCCGGCCTGTGATCGATGCGCCAAGGCGAAAATCGTTTGTGAAGGTTATCGGGGGACGCTTTTCATCGATTCAACAGCACAAATCCTACGAAAAATAGGACGTAATTCCGCTGCCCGGCTACAAGAGAATGGGAACGTGACTTCTTCCACAAGATTAGTCAGGAGACGTCCAACCGATTTCCAGCTCGCAAATTTTGCTGAGCCCCAGCGTATACTTCCTGGTTATGAAGCAACTCCTATTTCGCCAACACCCTCTTCTCAATGGTCGATGCGGCATGACCTATTCGTCTCTTACTTGGTCGCTAACATTGATGGCCCTATGGAGACCATATGTCGCACCCAGCTTGCACCCAATGACCGTGCAGATTCAAAGGAACGGGTAGCCAGGAAGCAATCGTTTCTAGCGTTAGCAACAAGTTTTTATGGGCTCGCTCATGGAAACATACCGCTTGTACATTATGGCAGGCGCCTTTATCTTCAGGCACTGAAGATGATCAATACAGCGATCAGTAGCGGTGAAGGGGTTGATATCTCGGAAACCCTTAGTTCTGTGGTTGCCCTATCTTTACATGAGGTAAGAAAAGCCCGGTATTACACAAGACGTTCTGTATTGACTGGAGTAATATAGGCAATATCACCAACATATAGCTATGATCATCCTTGGTTGCGCCATATTGATGGCCTTGAGCAACTCTTCGCAATGCATGGGCCATTGTCCGTCAAAAACAACCAACTCACCCTCGCTCTACTTGAAATCACCCGCCCAATAATGATTGTAGCCGCTCTTTATGCACGACGGCCATCATTGATGGCACAATCGGAGTGGAGTACTAGAGCCATCAGTATCCCAAATAACGACCCCCAGCCGTCACCCAACTCAGCACTGGCATATCTGTTAGACACCCTAGCTCAACTCCCAGCATTATATACGGAGTACGATGCAACAGTGTCGAGAAAATCCTTAGACACTACCACCAGCAGCCAAAGCACTGCGACATCTATCCAAGCAATCTTGAGCAGAGCATTGAGCCTTAGGGACGACATCATCTCCAAAAAGGTGCTTTGGACATCCAGTAATTCGATCTTCGAGGTTTTCGTTGTGCCCAGCTTGAACGCCACTACAACCCCACCTTATCCTTACAATATCACCTTACGGTTTATGTCTCTTGATGCGGCAAACGTATTCACATTTTCCAACGCAATGTTAATCCTAATCAACCAACTCATCATGTCATCCCTCGATCTTCTCCCAAGCAGTGATGCTATCCAATCTGTACGAACAGTAGCATCTGCGCAGATATCAGCTTCTATCGTCCAGATAACGCAAAGCATTAACTATCATCTCCCTTTCACCGAACGCACAGACAACAAAAATCAAATTCATAACCCGCATAATATGTATCTTCTCCTTCCTATCCGAGTCGCGCTCCGCGTGCTATCGACATCACAAGCACCGCATGATATAGTTGAGAGGCTATGGCTTGAAGATGCCATTAGCATTGTTAAGGATAGAGCGGGGACTTGGATGGTAAATGATAATATCTTTGGGGGTCGGAAATATTAGACGATAATTTTGTTTCCATTTGGGAAGTAAATTCAAGGTGCGTTTGCTAAATAATCTTCGCGGTAGACTATGAGATTGCATTTAGAATTGTGGCTTATATGAAGATTATATCTCAAATTGATAGTAGAGTGTGGTATTAGAAGACAAAACTGTTACTACAGAAGTAAATTTAACGATCTATCACAACATTTCTAGTCAATATCGCAGTTGTCCTCTAACTCGAATAACTTCCCTTCCCTTTCACCCGCCCAAGCTGCCGAGGCCCATATCACGTGAATTGCGAAAGTGGACCGAGTTTGAGATTCACTAAGCTGAACTGAGACTAGCCCCTCAAAATTATCGGCCCAAACCCGGGAAATCCACACTCTTACGCCGCACGCACTATGCACGAAAGATTTCCTCTCCTCCGGCTCCCAAAACCTTTTTTTCTATTTCTCCGCTCCCACTCCCCTCATCCCAACAGCAATCTAATCCTCAATTGCCCAATCTACAATTCATCCATCATCAATCATGTTTGCAGCACGAAGAGCATTTACTGGCGCTTTCCAGCAGAGAGCTTTCTCTGCTTCTGCTAGAGATGTACGTATTACATACATGTCAGAACAGTACCGGCAATCCCCATGCCATAGCTACCTGTTTCCTTGGCCTTATCTATATTAACATACCAAATTATACTAACGCATTGAATCATAAATAGCTTTCCAAGGTTACCGTTCTCGGAGCAGCTGGTGGAATTGGTCAACCATTATCTCTTCTCTTAAAGTTGAACCCTCGTGTTACCGATTTGGCTTTATATGATATCCGTGGAGCACCAGGTTCGTATTGTCGAGGATGCCCTTTCCAAAAGTAATATAGTCTAACGAATACCTTCAATTGGTAAACAGGAGTCGCCGCAGATGTATCGCACGTCAACACCAAATCCAAGGTTACCGGTTACGAACCCACACCATCCGGCCTCGCTGCCGCTCTCAAAGATGCCGAAATTGTATTGATCCCCGCTGGTGTTCCTCGTAAGCCAGGTATGAGCCGTGACGATTTGTTCAACACCAACGCCTCCATCGTTCGAGACCTCGCCAAAGCTGCCGCAGAATCTGCACCAAATGCCAACATCCTCGTTATCTCGAATCCCGTTAACTCGACTGTGCCAATTGTTGCCGAGATCTTCAAGGCCAAGGGAGTTTACAACCCAAAGAGACTTTTCGGTGTTACCACTTTGGATGTAGTTAGAGCCAGCAGATTCGTTTCCGAGATTAAGGGAACTGACCCTGCTGATGAGAACATTACCGTTGTTGGTGGACACTCTGGTGTTACTATTGTGCCACTTTTCTCCCAATCTTCCCACCCAGATCTCGTCGGCAATCCGGACCTTCTCAAGCGTGTACAATTCGGTGGTGATGAAGTTGTTCAAGCAAAGGATGGAGCTGGTAGTGCTACCTTGTCGATGGCCATGGCCGGTGCCCGTATGGCTGAGTCATTATTGAAGGCAGCTCAAGGTCAAAAGGGTGTTGTTGAGCCAACATTCGTTGACAGCCCATTGTACAAGGACCAAGGTGTAGACTTCTTTGCTAGCAAGGTTGAGTTGGGACCAGATGGTGTTCAAAAGATCATGGACGTTGGAAAGGTAGATGCTGCTGAGGAGAAATTGTTGGAGGCATGCTTGGCCGATTTGAAGAAGGTTTGTACCCTTCTTGGCTCCCCACATCTAATCCCAGTTCCAGTCCCACAAATAACTAACATCATTGCTTAATAGAACATCGAGAAGGGAGTTCAATTCGTCGCCAAGAACCCAGGAAACTAAAAATATGAAAAGTCGAAATCAAGCCAACCAAAATCCCTACGAATAACGAATCCTCCAACTTAGATCGATTCAATACCTAAAACGTATGTCTCAATACCAAATACCACCGCATTCATATATTCTTTTCACAAAGTCTGAAGCGTTTGTTCTTTGCGTAGACAAGATCTCAGAACCAAAATCATTGGGGTATGGTAGGGATAGACCTCTTTTTTGCTTCTTCCAAGGAGGAAGAAATGTGGTTTCTTTGGCCAGGGCTATGGTTTTCATTTTTCATAGCATGTATCATGTATTAAAGTATAGCTTTTTTATGAAGATTTAATGACTCTCTCCTCTCTGCATACATACATCTTTACATATTACTTTGTATTTTGATTTTGCATTTTGTTTGTAGTGAACATTGATTCTATTATGGGTGGATTTTATGTCATTAAATACCAGTATACATGTCAAGAATGTCAGCCTAGGCTGGATAGTGTGGATGATCATCATCTTACTTTTCAGCTGCCGCCTATTCACAGCCTTGAAACTCGCTCTGCTCTCTTGAATATGAAATCCAAATCCATATCAACAATGTCTGCTCTGCCGCCGGTGGAGCGAATGGGATGTGAAGACAATGGAGAGATCGCTGACAGCTTCTCATATTGGTCGATTATTAGAAACAAGCCTACTTCACACCCGAAGACATTCCTCTTATTTTTTCCAGTACCCGTGTTTATCTCCTTCTGTGACATGCACATATCGTTGTCCTTATAAATACCGACAGAAATGAAAGAGGCTGCAAATCGCAACCTTTGGAATCTTTATTGTTGAGAAACGACGGTCTGTCGACATATGGTCGGAAAATCAATTGTCATGGCATTTAATGGCTACCCTACAATTTTGATATCTTTCAATTCGCATTTCTTTACTTGTGCAAAGGGGAAATCAGAGTTTTTTCCAATATATTCCTTAACTAGTAGTTCGGACGATATAACTCACAGTATAGTCAACAACTTCCTTTCTCAAGCCAGCATTCAAATCTCTTCTATATTTATCCATTTGCATATCCTCCCGTGCAATACCAAAGTCCCCATACAAACACTTCGTTGTAGCACTTGCATATTTCAAGCTCATGGTTAAAGCCAACTGCGGCAATCTATCCAACAACTTGCGTCTCAAATAACCCCCCAGCCCCAATTTCCCATCATTCGTAATCTTTCGCAATGAATGCCACAGCCTAGTTTCCAGCAGCACAATACCAAGATTATAGTAGTCGAATTCGGCTCGGAAACGCATCCCGTGTGTAGTCAGGACTCAGATACTTGGGGAATTGGTAGTCCCGGAAGGATTTGCTGCTAATACTGTAAGACCGCAGGTAAATGCTTGCTGGTCTGGACGAAAATACATGAAGCTCACGATGTAGGGATTACGCGGCCAAGCGGATTGGGGGTAATAGCCAGTGGATTGAAAAGAACATTGGAATTAAGGGACTTGTGGAGCCAGCCGACTTGGTGAAGGTGTATGAGAGAGGCGGCAAGTTCATAGGCGAGACGGAATCGTTATTCAAGTAAAGGACGAGATGTTTCGCGGTGGGATTTGAGCAGTCATTTTAGCGGTGTTGCTTGGGCTTGAATGGGGTTGGAAAGTTCATACACTGATTTGAATTTGCTGTCGATAGGGACGTGGAAGAATCCGCGAAAGTGGAAATCTCAGGTAGTGGGGACTCGTTGGTGAAATGAAGAAGTTTTGTGAGTGCTTCTATTCGTTCATGAAGTTCGGGCTCGACATTTGCATCGATCCATCTTGATAGGGTGGATGTATGATGTTCCGTGTATATTTCAGTTTTTGTATGATATTTGTCAAGTATGTTGTGTAGTATTAATAGAAGAGGTGAGTTACCATTTCCTGTCCTGGATAATTATTGAATATGGTGGAAGTTGTCAATCTTAGAGGCCAACACTAAGTAAGGGTGGCTTATATATATATTCAAATTAGAATGACCCTTCAATCAAACATCACATTTATGGTTCAGTGGTTCGGCGGTTTGCAAGAGAGTAACCTAACTCTTCGACATCATCAACTACGGTATCGGTTGTAAAAGAGATTTACGCTTCCTACTACAAGTCCTGCACTGAAGATGTTTGATTTTTATTTACTGGTATAATTTTTTTGCTTCTTACTTTTGTGGTTTGTTTTTGTGCAGTTTTTGTAGATTTCTAGCGACGGGCGGATTTTCTATTCTTACGAGATCGGTGTTGGGACTTATCTTTTTATAAATTCACTGTTTATGTAATGGTATCCTCTGTCATCTGATATATTTACTGAACTGATAGAAGTTATAAAATACATTACCAAACGAGTGAGGAGTAGAGTCGTTGCCGCTTCTCGTTGTATATTTTGCTGTCCAATTGAGTTATTGCACAAATCGCGAGCACTGAATATTCAAATCTAGTGGGTGGCAGCAGTTTCTGCAACTCTCGATAGACCTAGGCATCCGAAAATTAGCTCATGTTCATCCATGTCCTCTTCATTCCTCCAAAATTACGTTCAGATTTCTTGTTTGTGGTAATGGGGGTTTTTCTGGCTCAGTAAGATATAAGTAGCCTTGGGGAAAAGTCCATAAATAGTACGATATCTACTTAGTACTCATAAGTTGCCCATTACTGCCGGCTAGGAGTCTTGTAGGTGGCTTATGCGTCAAAGAGAGAAACTAGTGGATTATACGAATAGTCGATATACGGCCGGTGAATGCAACATAAGATAAATCCCGATTATTGCGGCCCTTTAGACAAACTACCGCGGTACTTAATGTAGTATTTGTCATGTCCTGTGTTTCCGGGGTGCTTTGGTTTTGGTCTTTGGCATCTGAGGTTGCTAGACGGTGGCCATCACGATATTTTCCTGGCACTGAGACTGCTAGGTTGTCGACCTTTGGCAGTAAGAACTGTATTTGATCCCTTGGCTTTTCAAGGATCTGATCATTTGAGAATATTCTACGTATAGCAATTATTAATTGCTGTCATCATGAAGTACCCTAAGAATTTGATTCACGTGGGGTAGTAAGGAGAAAATCAGGTCCAACTACGCACTAACTGTCACTGCCATCTACTCGTTGAGTTATCTCACCACCGATTGACTACGTTTGAGTCTTCAAGGAAATTAGCTGGCTGGATCGATAAAATCATCTTTCATAAATGCGGGAAGTAATGAGCAAGATGCAGAGTGGGAGAATCTCAAACTAGATGACTTGCTTATTGTAGCACAATTTTCTGGCAAAAATTTTGTGCAAATTATTTCATGAGCGGCCCCTTATCCTCAGATATGCAACAGACAAATTTTCAAATACGGTTGAATGGCTGTGGAGCGGGGTGGGTGAAATGGCTGCAAGTGGAGTGTGTTAGTTTCGAAACCGACTTGAGAGTGAAGTGAATATTTAGATTATCGTCCAATATATCTTCACCTGAATTTTTTGTTTTGTTGCATATCTTATTGCCGCCCATACCGCCCATACCGCCTATACGGCCGCCATCGCACCTTGACGGGTTTTGTTGCATGTCTATAAAGCGCCCATACCGCCTCTACGGCCTATACACGCCCAATTCACTTCAATTGAGTTTTGTTGCACATCTTAATATTGCCTGGACGGCCTGTACAGCTCTTACTTACTTTAATATGATTTTGTTGCAAATCTATGTACAGCCCTGGCCACCCCTACGCCGTACGGCCTCTGCTCAAATATCAAAGTAATTTTTTGCATATATCCACCCCGACTATACCGCCACTGCACGGCCCTTACAAGCCTTATTCACTTTCAAGGAGTTTTGTTGCACATCTACATACCGGCCATACCGCCCCTGCGGGCCCCCGAACACCTTTACCGCAAGATTTATAATCTTCTTCCAAATCTGAAGAGCGGCCATACGGCCCCGACGGCTCTGATAGGCTACAGCACTCGCTTCACTTTCTGCTATCATCTTTTTGTACATTGCATTCTGAGAATTTATTGGGTTAGGTGGGCTTTTGAGTTCTGTTGAGCCGGTTCAAGTTGTGGCATAAGAGGACGCCCTAAGCTGTCCACGAGTAGCTGGAGTTGCCGTTCTTTGAGAACTTGTAGCTTGTGTTATAAATCTACCATAAAATCCTCCACAGATAATGAATTATAATTCGCTTTCTAACACGAAATGAAGTGTAGTTTTGATTAGTGTATTGGAGCTTATTGGACTGTTGTGATGAGAGTTGAATTGGTAGATTTCTATACCTGCTTAAATCCAGTCACTACATTTACAATTGAACAGCTGGGAGGGTAGTTTGAGTACCTCGCTCTTATGTTATATATCACCTTCAATTATTATGGACTTTGTTCTTGATTAATAAGTGCAATAAACGTATAATTATGAAATACAAAAGTCCTTATTCATATTTTATCTGATATAATTGGGAGGGTAACTTGAGTACCACCTCTCATGTTGTGTATCACACTTATTTACCATTGAGTTTGGTCTTGACTTATGGGTATAATATATGTATAATCATAATATATAGAACTCATTTATTCATAAAAATAAAATGTTGAGTGATGAATAGATTTATATTAACCTATCATAACTATCTAAAGTGCCGCTTTCTACTTGCCCATGCCATTGTCCTTGGCAGCCTCGGCGGCGGTACCACCCATTCCGACGTCTGCCTTCTCGGTATCCTCTAGATTGTGATGAAGGTCAGTAACTACCTTCGAACCAGCAGCATATCGGGCTTGTATATCGTTAGCAGCCTTCTCCAGCTTCCTCAGGTTTTTCCGGAAGTTCTCCTCGTATTTGACTTGCTCCTTTGGATACTTTCTAACGTCAACCTGATCCTTTGAAGAGATAGCCGAATTATCTCTCACAGGTGGGGGTGCACTCATAGACCAAGATTGGTGGGAGACCTTATCGAATTCATCGAAATGCACGGGGAGTTTGTTGATACCATATATGTCGATGATATCACCAAAGTCCAGAAGATCGATAATCATATATGCGAATTTCTTCGCATGTCGACTGGTAACCATGGCCTTGAGCTCCGTACGCCAAGCATCGAGGTTGCCAAAGATCCACATGAATTGCTTTCCACGAGTGAGGGCCACATTCGCACGGTTCCATTTGGCAATGAAACCAATGATGGATGGATGGTATTTATCGGCCGCGGTGATGTCGAAAAGAATCATTTCACCTTCTCCACCTTGGTAGCTGTCGATAGTTTCGACTTCTGGCATCCCAACAAATTGCTTTCCCTCAAAGACCATCGTCAAGACGGTTCGGATCGCATCACGCTGTGCAACGTACCCGGTGAGGATCTTGATGGTGCTGGCTTCGACGGTGTTTACGTTCTCCCAGATCTCCACAACTGCCTTTACGATCTCGGCTACATTCGCATAGTTGACATACGAATTGGAATAAGCCTGCTTAACTGAGTAACCATTCTTGACATTGAAGAACAATCGACGAACAGATTGATTCTTCTTTCTGTCCCATTCTGGAGCCCGACGATTCTTGATGTATGGCGTGGTCTCGATCCAATCACGAACCTGTGTGAAGTAGGATGTTTCCGTCAAAGTGTTTTTGCCATTTCCAAGCCAGCCATAGCTTAACCACCCAGGTAGCCGCGAGATGTCAGGATGCATGCGGTAGTTGACGAGGAGGCGGACCAGGGTAACGTCAGGACTACCGTATAGACGCTCAAACAACGAGAGATCCAATTGTGCAGAGAACTCGTTATGGCCTTTAGATACAACGATTGGCCTCAATTGCATATGATCACCCAAGAGGACGACTCTTTGCATGCCCAATGCCAAAGGTATCATGACGTCCGGCTCGGTACCAAATGAAGCCTCGTCGACAAATACCATCTGAGGCTGGAAGGCCATCTCTCTCAACACTGCCGAGTTGTTGCATCTTGAAACAACAAGTCGAGAATCTATATCTGAGAGGATCCAGACCTGCTCCTCATATGACATACTGTTGAATTCTTTCAAGGCCTTGTGTGACAAAGCTGACCCCCGACACAAAGAAGCCCTAAGATCCATCCAATTACTAGCCGCATTACGCTGCTCTTGAGAGACTGTAGGATCCGAAGCTCTCTTCGTGATAGAGTTGATGACCAAAGTCGACATCCTTAAAGGCTCGAGCTTTCGAGCGTCTTCGGTTGAATTATCATACCCGTTTTCTCTTGCGGCCTCTGCAATAGTCCACGAACCAATTCGAGCATTGGTCATTGGTACAGTCTCAAAGTATATGATCGGGAATGATCGCCTATACTTTAGATCGACAGAACCATCAATGGCCGTGGAATCGATAACCTCATAGAGCTTTTCGCGAGCTTCCATGATAGACTTGAGACAAGCTTCGGCAGCTTGGTTGGTTGGAGCTGTCAACGCGCACTTGAATCCTAGAGCTGCACATCCGGTGATAGTAGCACCTGCCGTCACGGATTTACCGGTTCCTGGTGGCCCCTGGATCATGATAAACGGAGATAGTCCATCTGTCACATAATCAAAAGCACTCAACTGCATCTCGTTCAGGTTTAAATCCTCGCGGAATTGATCAAAAACAAGCTGCTTCTGGAAAGATAGCTTAGAATAAGCAACTTGTTTGGGAGAATTGTTATCCGATTTGACTATGATCTCGCTCATGCCATCTCCAAGGATAATGCGCTCAAACCACCTACCAGCAATATCCGTAGGCTTCTTGGGTAGAGCAAATTGGCTAATAGCTTGAAGTCGACGCCTGCTAGGTAGGCTATTTTCCACTCCTACCAGTCGAAGGTTGCATTTACCTTGGTAGAAGAACTTCTTGAAATTCTTCTTGGTGTAATTGAACTGCAAGATGAACTTGGTACTGGACAAGACTGCGAGGACTCGGCCGGTCCATTCATGACCAGTGTATTCGGCAACCATATCCTCAGGATCTTCTTCTGGTTCCTCTTCAGCAGGTTTCGAAGCCTTCTCAGCCGCAGCCTTTGCGTCAGCATCCGCAATCGCATCTAATGGCCAATCAAGATGCACATTGGGGAATTTGATCACCGCGCCCATGATTGGTCCAGACTCGTAATCCCGAGATACGGAGTCTGTGGTTTCATCACCAGTCTCCTTCATCTTAGAATCAGTAGCTGCGGGTTCCTTGAGAGACTCAGCTGCTGGGGGAGCTTCTGACACTTCAACCTCCTCGCTAGCTGGTTCGATGGTCTCAGGAGCACCTTTGGCTGGGCGACGTGGTCGCTCATCGTCTCTTGCAGTACCAGGACGAATCTTGAACTTGTTCTCGACATCGATCTTGGGAATTGCCACATCGTCACGGGCAACGATTTGAACTTCGACCTGTATCTTTTTCGTTTCCGGATTGATGTGGATCACACGACATTCGTGTTCCTGCTTCCAACTGAAGTATGTCGATCTGACTTGATTCTCGTAGGCCGAATCGTGGATTGTGGAAGCGCTCATCACAATCTCCCATTCTTTCATGGTTGCGAAATGGTACTTCGCTCTGTGGGTACCGAATTTAGGTAACTCTCCCTCTTTGGTATCCGGGAATTGCATCCATGGTTGGTGTGGTAAAACAGGTGCTCCCTTCCTAGCCATATATTGCTTGAATAGCTGACCCTCTGATTCCCCAAGAAAGGTGTTGTAGAAAGAGTGGATGCCGTTATCAACACATGTTCTGACACGATGCATCCAATAATCGTCAAGACTCTGGCGGGTGAACTGCTTCTTCTTCACAATGGTGACGATCATCGTGCCTTTGTTCAATTCCGCATACAAAGCTTTGGCCAAATTCCAATTCGCATCCAAGGCTTTGCTGGTATTACTTGTCATCTGTGGTGGTGTAAACCTTGGTCTCGTCACAAAATTTAGACAGTCGAGACCCCGCATTTCCGCCGGTTCCGCCTCTAGACCAGTTTTCGCAAAGGCTTCTGCATCTTTATCGGACAATACCTATTTCCGATTAATATGTCCCCTTGATAAGCTCACAGACAGGGATTAAGTAACTCACAGGCATCGACATATCGTCTTTGAATATCGCTTGAATATCCTTGCAAGTGAGCTTCTTTTCTTCAATGAAACCCTTGATGAGAAGCCTTTCAGATTTTTGATTTTCGATCTGGCCCATATCGCGCTTCACAAAATTGTGAACGTTGATCTTGATTTCCACTTGTCCACCTGCGACTATACACAATGCAGGTGTCTGGCTGACCACATCGTATCGGACCTTGAACTCCTCGAAAACCGTAGTCTTGTATAAAGAATTGTCGCCTTTGTAAGCTGCATCCAATGTCTTTGGTCGAATCACAATGAAACAAGCTCTCCGAGTGTTCCAAGTTTTGACTGAACCAGTTGGGTAATCTTGCCCATTCTGAGGCCGAGTTTCATCGTTTTTCGATAATTCGAGATTCTTGATCGTACGCTCCTCCAGGTCCACCTTCACTTTCTTGTTTTCCGATGCATCAAGACCATCTACCTTGCGCTTCTTGAAATCTGGAAAAGCAGCTCCTTGGATTCCTCCATTCTTGCCGCCTTGCTTCTTCGCGCTTTGCGGGCCCTTTTTTTGTGAAGGCTTGTTGGGAGGCTTGTTGTTGATGCTGTTCGAAGACATAGTATCGAACAAAAAAAACTCAATAAAGAGTTTAAAGGTTGATTGTAGCTGGATGGTGAGGTTGAAAATGAATTGAGAGAAAATTTAACGAAGAATTTTTTAAAAAGGGTGTTTATAGCCGGATGGTGAGGTTCGATCTGAAATAAGAGATATAAATATCTTTAAAGAGTTGTGTATAGCAGGATGGTAATGTCCAACCTGCGAGAAGAAATTTTCAATTCTGAGGAGGTGGGGGGAAAGATAAAATCGCCGGGGCGCGGAAGATAGCACCTTGGTAGGCAATAGAGAAAGAAGGGATCGTAACCAGTTTCTGTAAGCAAATAAATGTTAGCAGATGACACTTTCATAAATTTCATAAGTTTGATTCATCAAGGGATGGCTGAAGATTGAATCCTTGAAAAAGAGGTTTGAGTATTTGATTTGTTAAGTGAAAGATAAACAAAAAGTTTCATAACTTTGATTCATTGAGGGGGGATTAAAGATTGAATCCTTGAAAAAGAGTTTGAAGTTTGGATTCATTAAGTAAGAGATGAACAATGAATTTCATAAGTTTGAATCATCAAGTGAGGGTTGACGAATGAAAATTGAAGTGGAAGTCGAAGTGGAAGTTGGAATGTGAGAGATGAACAATAAGTTTCATAACTTTGATTCATCAAGTGCGAGTTGAAGATTGACACTGGAAGTGTAAATGTGCAAGACAGGATTGTGTGTGAGTGACAGAAGATTTGAGAATGTGCGAGATCGAAGGTGCAGAAGTCAAGGATCGAGTTGAATTAATCGACGACTTGGATTTTTTGTGCCGATTGTTTCTTCATTATCTTTCGCAGATAAATATTCTCAATGTATCAATGCGCACTCTGAAAGTCTTGTTTTGATACAATCTGAGAGCGCAAAAATCGAGCTTGAAGGGCAGTAAATTCGATGAAATTGATCAACTCTATCAATTTTGGAGCTTTCAAATGGATTTCTTTTTGTGATATCTTGAAATGAAAAGAAAAAGAGAATAGGGATAACTTACCAGGAAAAGTAGTTAGTTAATCGAGTTAACCAACTCTTTTAAAAAAAATGGTGATGGCTTGGAGAGGAAAGGAGAAATTTGGAGGAAAAATTTGTTGATATGGGAAGCGACAGCGAGTTTGTGGGTCACGTGAATACTTTAAATCTTTCTACCGTGTTAATGACAAGTCAAAATGAGTGAATCTAGGGCCAGATATTTGCTGGAAGATATGAGGAGTGGAAATAGATCATTAATAGGTTACTGAGTGGTACTTAGATTTTTGGAAATGGGCCTGTGAGTAACTTAACAAGCTATTTGTTAAGTGTGTTGTGTAGAGAGTGCTACAGATGATATGATGGGATTGCTTTCTATACGATGTTAATATGAGAGATGGGGCATTCTAGATTTTATGTTCACAGTATTGTACTTGCACGAAGTATCAAGAGTTCAAAATCCGAGGATGAAGGATGCAGATGGAAAACTCAATTACTGAAAGAACCCTTTCAAAGCTATCAACTTGGTGATGAACATAGACTTTGAATTTGTGTTTTGGGATATATCACTTTTGTGGTGAAACATGAGACGAGATGCAATATCAAAACCCCGCTGTCTTCAAGGCTATATTTCTTATGCGAGTGAATAAAATGGGAATATTTCTGCCGTATGACCTCTGACTTTATCATTCTTCGACTATATGATCAATGTTGTCGCCTTTCACTTAACACTTCTACAACGAAGAGGGCGGCAACCCCGCATCACATCACTAATGTACCCAACCATAACACTGGTATTCGTTCCATAGTATTGTAGTAAGAGTATTCACTCTATAGTTCAGTAGTACTAATAACTACCTGGCTTTGCATATTTTTAAATATAAAGGTTCCACTTCCTAGCTAGATTCCTACGCAATCATCAATTAGCCAAACAACTCTGGCGACTTATCTATGCATATGCAACTACCCAGGTGATTGTAACAACTTTTTCTTTTCACTTTCAACTACACAAACTCTTTCAACTTAAAACTATCTTCTCTTCTACAACTTTCTCCTCCTCCACACCCTTCTTCAACTCTACAACACAACGAACGCGTGCTAGGATTTCCATCAAAAGTCTTACAAAAAGCATCGATAACAGCAGCATCATGGCTCTGGATTTCAATTGGACTCTGCAAGGACTCCAGATAAATCAATTCACTGCATTTTCAAATCTCCTTGCACTGAGAAATGCTGCGCAGCTTGAAGCAACTTCTCTGAGCAACGACTTGCCTGATCAATACGAAGACAACGAGGGCAGTGGTGCGATCAGTATCGATACCAGCCAGCCTCGCCGAATTTCCGAGTCAGACAAAAATGAATTGAAAAAGAAGTTTCTAGATTTTCTAGCGGAGCTGGCTGCTAATAAAAAGGGCGGCAAGTCAATCGCATGCACTAGTATGATGGAAGGTGCGGAAACTGTGACTCTGTGGATCACACGCAATGGAGGTTTTCAAGATGCCGACAAAGTTTACTTTGAACAGCTTGGCCAGACATTAAGTGCTTTGATTCCTGGGAAAGGTAAATTCTACTGATTGGGGTTTGGTTAATATTCTAAATTTTCATGCAGATACGCCAGATCGAGAAGCAGAGGATGCCCTGTGGCATGAGATTTTGACGTATTACAAAGATCGTCTCGAAAGTGATTTTATTCCAGATCTGCGATCTAGCCTCAAAACCTGCAATGATATCCTAGACGATGGAAATGACGACGAATTCACTACAGCACGACAAAAGCTATGCGCCCTTCGCGATCTGACCTTTAATGTGGCAAAGTCTGGTGGAATACTGGCTGAGAGGCACAAAGCGCTTATCACGAAAGCCTACGGTCTGCAAACAACGAAGGTAGTTGAGGAATTGCTCAAAACTTCCCCAAAGGCTACGAGAGGAACCAGGAGATTATGGGCCGGTATCCGTTCTCTCGGCAGACTTCAATTCGCATTCAACAATTTTCGCAAGATCGCTGTTGAGCTACAAAGCTTTGGAAGAGTGATCATAATTCCCGTGGCCAGCGAGACCAAGTTGCAAGAGCCTCTCAAGGATGCATTCAATTTGTCCGATACCTTCAAGTTTCTTGGTCTGACTTTGAATGACGCTACTGTCCAGAAAGTGGTCGGCCCAAAGTGGACCACCACCAAAGCCGAAAAAGAATTCGCGAAGTTACAGAAAGCAAAACTCGAAACCCACGCTGAAATCCAAATGGCTCTGTATTTCGCCAAGAATGGACAAATCCTTCACCAGCTAGTCCCCTACTTTGGATGCAGCAAGTATAGTTGCTTCATGTGCTCGCACTTTCTCCAGGCACTTGGCAAGATTGACACTAGAAGTTGTCATGGACAAGCATTCAAGCCTTGGACGTTTCCTGAAGCAACGGGACTTACACCTGGCTCTGCGAATGTGGTTGCTAAGGCGCTGGTACAAGTACAAAAGGATGTCAAGCAGGAATTGAAATCGGGCGGAACATCGGCTGGCGGAGACCATGAACCGGACAAGGCACAACTCAATCTGGACGAAGAGCGTAGGAAAAAGAAAATTCAGCGACAGAAAATTGCTGAGGCGCTTGAGCAGTAAGATACTACTTGACACTATTCTATCACTATGCAATCGCTGACATTAGGATAGGTTATATGTTGACGAAGAAGCAAGTGACCCTAGTTCCCAAAATCCCAGTAGCCGAAATGCTAGTTCCCGAAATGCTAGTTCCCAAAATTCCAGGTCAACCGAGCAGCCAAAAAACACATCCGCCCACCGTCTTTATAAAAATGTCGAAGATGATCTAATGCCCACCGACGAGGACGTTCTCAAAGATTTCGGCTTCAATAATGTGATCTCATTGCCGGATAAACACAATATCTTGGGGCTATATAGGGGAATGTGGCTCATGGATAAGCTCAACGCCGACGACTTCCACAAATGGAGAGTTGAGGGAAGTCTCGTTGAAAACATCAAAAGAATCTACGCCGAGATTTCATTGACACATGAAGGGGCTTATTTTCCATGGTTCTTGAAGAACACATACATCCTGGACCCGTCACTTACCAAGACTCAGATGCACATCAAAATGCTATCCACATTCTTCGCCAGATCGCGAGTCTTTTTGGATAGAGAAGACCAGGGTAGAGACCCCGTAGACTTGAAGCCTGATGCCAAGAAAGATTGCTATACGATACTAACGGGGGCTATTCATGGGGGAGCTCCAAATCCAAATGATGTTCTATGGCATGATTTTGGATTCGTTACCTGTCGTGATAAAGACCACGAACTCGACCTCCTTGGACTTTACCAAGCGTTACTCTTCGGTGATCAGGTTTATGAAGTCGTTGGACGATCAGCTCGGGACCTTGACATGAAGAAACTCACAAAAGGTGGGCCAAAGTCGGCGACTTTCAATGAATTCTGGCACGCTTACCAATCTGGCTCGCTGATCAAACTCATGGACTCGAAAGGCTTGAAGACAATGCGTTTGGATTATCCTTTCCTTGAAGAATTCTTATCGGTTCCGTCGGGTGGCGACCACCCTTCAGTGTGGTCTCTCAAGCAATGCACAGCAATCAATCAACCGAATGAGTTTCCACCACACACAGCAGCACGGGTTGAGTATGGATTCAGGAATTGTCAAAACGCGCTGGACAAATTGTTTTTGCTGGAAGTGTATAAAAAGGTTTTCGAAAAGGCAAATCCGTTAGAGCTTCACAAGGCTTGTATGGAGGGAAAGCTTTTCGACTTTGTGGGGAGATATTATACATTGATAGAGGAGCATAGGAAATTGTTGAAGAATAAATACACTCTGTGATTTGGTGGCGGTCTTTCCACTACGGAGTAGTAGTAATTGTCTGGTTTGGACGGTTTTTTTTTTCTTATTGATCAATGTTCACGGTTGTTTCTGCACGCAGCGCGACGGCCTTCTAGTATAGAAGTGCTCTTGAATATAGTTCTAAATAGCACTGTATTTCTACCTGACCTGCAATTAAAATCGAGATGAAACCCAGATACCGTGATGCATAGACTAAGAGTGTAATTCATTCAAGGCTCGATGTGCTTACTTTCCCTATACCCGACATGGCAACCGGCAATTTTAGATTCCTGTAGAAAGATACCGAGATCTGCGCTCTTGGAGTCGAATTTCGGATTTGTGCTTGGTACTTTCCTAGTTCACATCAACTGCTCCATTCGGATGAACAATTGTTCTATCGATGGTGTTTTGCCGTTATCGAGTAGGAATGGTCATTTATTGACCGGGGATGAGATACACAGCTTCATGTCTGGATAGTGTAATAAGCAATTGAGAGCTCGGGTAGTTCCTAATTTCCGCCTCTCCTCTCCCGGTTCCCAAATAACGTCAATATCTGAATGCTTGACGGATGAGATGTTGGAAATGACGAGGAAAGGAGGCATGTTGAAGATCGCAAGTAACCATAAAGAAGCATGGTACACCTTTTTAATTGGGAAAGCGGATCTAGTAATACGGGCTCGTGCATAACCTACTATGCATACATGGAATCCTTCGAGATATGTTGTACATGAAGTGGAGCATCCCATCCAAGATGCGTGCACGCACGGAACAAATTGCTACCGGATCCGATAAAGAATGCGGTATTCGAAAGGATAACCAAGTTTGTTGACTACTTACACTCCGACGATAAAAATTCTGTTCTAAGGCGCCCCGACGACGAAATCGATAGGTTTGACTTATATCATGAATGGCAAGGGGGTAAAAGTGCAGGAATATCATATCGAAAACGCAAACGAGGCAGCGGCAGGAACAGGAGCAGCGAAAGGGACGGCGAGAGGGGCAGCGACAGGGACGACAAAAAGAGGGGCAGAAGAGCGACTACTCAACGCTGATTCGAACGCCAATCCAACCACGAAAGTAACTCATACATCAGTATCCATATTGGTAGGCATTTTTGAGCTATTATACGTTAAAATGAGGCAAGTTAGACCTTCTCTTAAGCTTGATATAAATCCGCATTCATATTGTCCATTCATCAAATTGTTAGCTTGTGTATTGTGATTGTGATCATGTCGCAGCATGTCAAGTAAGGACAATACTATTGATGATATTACCTAGATGGGCAAGTATCAATTCGCCGCCCGCGTTGTATGTCGCTGTTGTATTGATACTCATAATCCACCAACTGCCAAAAGTTTGTTCCGCACAGCTTCAGGTAATACGAAATTGAACATCGAATTATTGCTGAAGCGCATAATTGAAAAGAGACAGATTCATGGAGGTACAGACCCAGTAACTTAATGTAGGATAAATTGTTGAATCGAGGATTCAGAATAGGCCATATTTGATGTTGGCCCCACCGACCCTCACAACCACGGCTGGTGCGGTATCGGCAGTCCCGTACAGCATACATGGATTGCAATGAATAATTTCATATAAAGTACAAATTCGGGTTCAATGAAGTCACTCCCGAGTATTACCGGTACCCATCGCCACTGCCAACAATTGTGGAATTCCGGGCCTCAAAACAGGCACAAAGTGGCTCAATTCCCACATTCGAATTGCCTTTGCCACTATGTTGGTTTTGCAAGAGTCAATTTTCCAATTGCAACACGGAAAGGAAATTTATTAAGCCTGTATCGTCTAAATAATGACCCGTATAGAAGTAGTGGAACCGTGTAAGCGTGCAAGCCAAATTGGAGGCATGATTATCCGGAATTTTCAGTCATTATTGCTACAAATTCGCCCCCTTTGGACAGTTGGGCACTTCGAAAGTTGATAGAAATGGTATGCAAATAGATTTAGCTAGATTTCAGTGGGAATGGCCTCAAAACGGCTCGATGAATCGGATTTCACGTGTGTTGAAAGGTGTATATAACTAGCTGGCACACCCAGTGTAGTACAAGATCAATTACAATCACTTGTGCAGAAAGAAGTAGCCCATCATCAACTATTATCGGGCAACCAAACCGAATCAATTGAATTTTACTTATCAAGGATGGAAAGGCCGATTCACCAGGCGATTTGATTCAAGTCGTTAGAGAGAAGAGAAGCCCTGACCTCCAGAGGAGACCCACATCGATCAACCGCCAACGCGGAAAGCAGAAGTAGGCAACACCCGTCCAAATTGATCCAAGACCAAGTCGAATGGTTTTGAAAGTACTACACAGTAGATATTGCTAGATTATTTTGTGGGCAAGCACAGGCTTTCCGGTCAATTACATTTCCATCCCTTTAGGACAAGATATACCGTCTATCAATCCTATTCTTCCTTTCACCAACGGTCAAAGTGAAGAGCAATAACTGCGATAAGGTCTCCTAGTGATAAGTAATGAGAAATGCCAGTCGATACTACCGTAGTACCTAGATGGACGCGTGTATAGTTATCGCTGCTTGTGCTTAAATCCGGGGGATTTCAAAAGTGACATACAGTACTTAGATCTACTAGTAAGCCCTCCGCCTTTCTATCACACGAGAGGGACATTCGCAGAGTCTACCTAGCATCATACATTACCAGGCACAGACAAACTTGGAAAACTTTCTGCGTGATGGAGGTTAGTATCTTTAATTGAGCCGTTTCTGGCATATCGTCCACGCTTCCGTAGTGATAGTTTACTGAAACATTGCAATCCAAAGTGATTTAGATAATGAAGAACTTTAAAGTGAATTAATCTGGAAGGAATGTCCTTCCAGATTAAGTGGCAGCGGTCGGGAGAACCTCGGGCGGCACTACTGTAACAGGCCCCACCCCTACCCCACCATATTTCTCCAGAACTCCCAATCTATTGACTAGTACACAACAACCTCCATCTTCCAAATCATCGCGTCTTGAGATTACGCTTTGGGCTAATTTACAGGCTGATTGAAAGGTATCTGAATATTGTTCTCTCTTTAGCCCGATTTATAATTGTCATCGGCGCCGCTGACCGTCGGCATTCGGCATAACTGTTGGCCGCCTACCGTAGATATTCCTTCGCACTTTGGTTATTGGTTTCGCGGCTTTGATACGGCAGTCCCGTAGCGATCTTCAATACAACAACCACAATTGTTTGGGGTAAGGATGGTTGATGTACTGAAAACTTTCCGAGAATTCAACAGTTTACGATACGATAAATTTGTGTTCGACACCGCTCCTCGAGGAATTTGACAACACTCAAGTTCCAATCCACATTCGCACAAGCTCGACATCAATTGTTTGCCCAGAGCCCAAAACGGATTGCTACAAGGCAAGTTTTCTTGACTACAAGAGTCGATCGATCCTCATTGACTTCATTAGTACGACTATCCCCTCGAAAACCCAGCGAGTAATTCACAACATCGGCAACAAACCACCTTACACTGTCATGACTTCAGGAAACACTGTTACCGTTGATCCCGACGGGGACCTACTTCTCTTAGTCGGGCCTCCAGATGATGAAAAAGCTACACAGATTCTTGCTTCTTCGAAGCACATGACACTTGCTTCGCGAACCTTTAAGGCTATGTTGCATGGAAGCTTTCAAGAAGGTACCGAGCTCAAAAGCAAGGGACGACTGGACCTACCGCTTCCTGACGATAATCCTGAGGCAATGTTGATTTTGATTAACATCGTCCACAATCGTTCGAAATTCATCCCCTTGAAGATTGACTTGAAGACCTTGACGGAAATTGCGGTCTTGGTTGACAAATATGAGATGCAAGAATCGTTACACATTCTACTGCCCATTTGGTTACGGGAACTTCCTGAAGATCTCAAGTCATCAACCGTTGACTCAATTTGGAAAGAAGTATTGCAGTGGTTGTGTGTATCCTGGGTATTTGATCTGGAAGATAAGTTCAAAAAATGGACGAAGTATATACAATCAGAAGGTTTTGAAGATTTGGAGCAACTATTGAAAATGCATAATGCAGAGCATCTACCAATTCCTCAAATTGTCATAGGTAAGCCTTGGCCTTGTATTTGTAGGCCATTAAAGAACATGTTAACCCGAAATGTCTGTGATTAGATCGCCTTGACAAGAGCCGCCAGAATCAAATCGGGAATGCGGTAGATGCACTTGCCGTTGCGATAAACATCTCTCAAAATAAGCCCACTTGTTCAGCCGATATTCAAACGCCATCCACGAAACCACAGCCCAGCGCCAATTCGAATTCGTTTGGTGGTCAATCTGTCCCATCTCCCGTGTTTAATCACCGACCTACTGGAGGCTTATTTGGTGGCAGCTCGTTTTCTTCGAATTCTTTTGGTTCAGCTTCTCCAAATAATCCAGCAACGAGTGGCTCGGTCTTCATCCCGGACGAGAGATATACGGCAGCGATGGCGAAGGTGGTAGCTACTTATATCAAGTCCTTAGAACAAGCCAGAGAAGACGCACGTAGCGCTCACAAAATGCTTGAAAGGGAACGCTGTGACGCGATGGTTTTTGGCTCCCTTGTCCAATCTGCGTCTCGCCGAGGGCTGTATCCACTTCCCGTTGCACCATATAAAGATTGGTCTTTCCTCAGGGTCAAATCAAACGTCAAATCTTTTTCAATACGTGCCCTATGTGTAAAGCCAAATTCCTATCCGACATCTGCGTCATTATATGAAAGTGGATACGATACGCATAACGTAGTAGGGACATTGTCACTAAAGATGGACATTATTGAGAGATCATACCCTGGATTAGAATTGAAAGATCTGAAAGCCAGCAGACGGAACTAATTTGGTGGCCGCAAGCGTCGTTAGTGGGCAGGTTGGTGGATTGTCTAAAACAGTTGATTCCTTATCATGATTTATTTGGAGACCTAAATAATTGTGACTTTTTAGTCCTCTATAATATCTACATGTATGCAGCTGGAGCTGAGAAGGTGTAGCAAGGAATGGGCGCACCTATACGAACGTAGCAGATATATCTGTACCGCCACCACTAGCTGTTCGTTGCATATCTGATTGCTGTATTACTTTGCACAGGACAAAATCTCGTTAGGATATATTAGATTGGGATTGTACATGGTGTCTTCGAAGGGCGCGATCGTGCGGCTAGGTGATATTGCGCCGGGTTGATGTTAATTGCGGCTTAGTGCGTTGGGGGTCTTTTGTGGTGAGAGTCAATAGTCAGCGATTCCATATCAATTTCGTTATGGGGCAATAACATCTTGAATACAGTTGTGATGATGTGAATCATTTTCGCAGCCTGATGCGACGACTTCAAGCTGCAATATTGCAGATGAGCCTGTCGAGCTGGAAGAATCGGATATCATTCCTCTCCCGAAAATTATACTAGGTGACGCTGATTACCTAGATTGTAGATGGCAATGGCTTTAGATCTTACCGTAAAATCAAGTACTGAATTCGAAATGCTCTTTCTTCGTCATGTTCAAGTGTCTAACTTTAAAGAATGGGATTGTTTCCCGTTGCATCTCTTCGCACCTTCCCAATCGCCCTCTTTTTTGCAGCGACAGTGTAGCTAATCTCACTATAAACATGATTCCCATCACCCCTCCCATCGTGAAAACCAATTGGTATATTATCTAGCATAATTTTTATACTGTGTCCAGGAGTCCTGGCAAGTTATTCTATTATATTATATTCATCAAACTTTCGCATCGTACCTAATCTACAAGCATCAATCTCGACTTACTCTCAAGAATGATTCATATTTGAACAGCCACCTTAAACCTCATTCCCAATTGCTAGCCAAAACTTCCCCCACGCGTATCAGCATTCACTCATCCCAATCATCACAAGCCAATCATAGTATTTTTCAACCCAGCCCCCGCACTAACCAACCTTACTTCCCCAACCAGCCACCTACCAATCTATACTATATAAACCCAAATAAACCCTTCGACCTTCAACGCAAACCGCCCGTTCGGCAACCATGGCGCAGTGGTACCATTCTCCGTTCGCGGATCTTGGCTACCACGGTTGGGCGGTTTGCATCGGACAGTGATCCCACCAGTATCCAAGCCATTTGAGGTCAGAATCTTATGGTTTAAGTCAACTTGGAGCTGGGTGGGAGTTCATTGGGGCTTCGCGGGAGTGCAACCATACCCTTGATTATGGGTATGGGTGAAGCTTTTGTCATTTTTGGTTTTTTAAGCGAGTATGTTTGACAGGTTTGTTGTGTTTGTTAAAAGTCTGATTTTGAGGAAATGTATTTTTATTATTCTGCATATTCATCCAGTCTGGGCTTGCCAAGGTCTTTAAGCCTATCTATACTTCGTCTTTTCTTCTTTTAATTTATTTTTATTTTCATTTGATTCTTACGTTGATCAATAGTACGGCCTTTTTGCGATAGCCTCGATTTCTCTTCATCAACCCACGAGGAATTCTCTTCCGCAAAATAGCCGATTTCTCTTTGTTGGCTTACCACGCGTCGCCTTTCACAAAATCCTCGACTTTTCCTCATTCACTCAAACGAATTTCTCCTTCACCCGAAACCCTCGCGATAACCTTATCCACTCGCGAGAAATTATTCTTCCCCCAACCCTCGGATTATCTTCATCCATCCATAAGGGATTTCTCTTTCTGCCAACCCTTGACTTCAAATTCTCCTCATATTCAGGGCTGACCCCGCAAAACCATCAACCCTTCTTCGTCCACCCATGAAGACTTCTCTCCTTCTGCCAACCCTTGAACCCTCGATCCCTCCTCGTCTACGCTTGAGAACTTCTGTCCCTCTGCCAAGCCTCGACTGCTTCTCATCCTCCGGCCGACTTCACTCCACGAAACCCTCCATACTTCTTCATCCATTCATAAAGACTTCCTTTCTGCCAACCCTCGGCCCCGTCAACCATCGACCCTTCCCCGTCCATTAATGACGACTTCTCTTTCTGGCAACCCGACTATTCCTTTTGCCAAGCATAATATACCATGGAAACTAGGTCCGGAACCTGTGTGCCTTTGTTGTCGGCATGGCATAGCGCACTAAGAGATTGGCACACTAGTTTGCTGTGTTGGCCCTTTGGTATGGAGTATTGCGCTACTGTATTAGCCCGCGGGTTTGCTGACCAACTGCAGAAACTAGTGTATGTATGCACCTCCCGTGTCAAGAACTAGGATTCGATTTTCAATTACTCTATAAAACCTTCCCTCACAGCCGCAATACCTCTTCTATCCTCCTGGCAGCACCCGGTTTCCATCCTTTCTTCTATGATGGCGATTTTTACAAGCTTTATTTAGTTCCCAACCAGGCGGAAATGGACTATACGGGATATCAAGCTAGCAGCTTCTATACAGGCTTTTGGTGCTAGACGGAAAACCTAGTATGAGGCATTCTACGGCGTCTAGTCGGAAGGGGTAACACCGATATATCGATTGCAAGTCTTCGAGGAGATCTGCGGATACAAGAGTCATGGCAGCAGCGGGATTCGAAGATATAGTGGGGTAAAAATGGTATGGTAAGCTGATATGAAAGGCTGGGGTTATCTTCAATTGCTTGTGTCACTATTCTGAGCCTATACGGGGATACGTGTGGAATAATTTGCTCTAGCTCGGGCCTATCCGGTCATCCTCCACCGTTACCAATAAAAGCCATGCTAAGTCTACCTATAGTGATACCTCCATTAATGGGATAGTGGGTATAGCGGGCTTATCGAAGTTTTCCTCAAGCTATTGCAATTAGGGTGATCACTCTTGAGAGCAGTCTTACTGTTACCATCAATTATGACTTTGTACAGATTCCAAAGACACAGGGGATGGCATTTCAAATGGTCCTTGAAAGGTATACATCAAAAAATATGGCACCCATAACTTATGGCAATTCAAACCACCCAAACTGTTTCTACAACTTGACCGCCGTCCAATCGACAGCAACACGCACCCCACCATATACCATCCTATCCTTCATTGATATCAGTATCAGAGACGACTTGCTCTACTGGAAAGTCCTGAATCACGAATAGGACCCTGATTGTAGATCTTCTGGAATACGGAATATAATTTCACAGGAGTCTAGGTCTTACCATGGCAACATCTGGCTACTCCCGTTGAATTTCCATATCTCGTTGGCCATGCACAGCAAAGACTTCGATTGTAATGTCTACTTATCTCATAATCAATCGATTGTTCATCGATACAGAATTTCTCTCAATGAAACAATGCAATTGATGTTTATCCTTACAAGCATTACAGTTTCCTCTGCCAATTACTACGCAATCATAAGCATTTTCCCCCGATCTCTATCTATCTCGGTATTTCCGAATTTGGCAACTCGAACCCTTATAATAATTGAAAATATCCACTACTTCAAAACAATCCATATATAAATCTCAAAAGATCGGCAGAATGTTGCAAGCCGGAATTGAGTTCCTTACATCTGATGTTTCGCATATCAGATTTACCGACTTTATACCAGTCGTGCCAAGTCGCCGTTCTTGGCTCTTTTACATTTATACCTGTCAAACGTTGTGTTTGGACAAAATTTTGTGGATCGGATGGCTTGGCGGGGTTGGCTTGGGGGGTTCAGATTATGGGGATGTTGGGCATATTTGTGGGTTTGTAGCGAAATATTGTGGTGCTGTCGATGGCATTTGGCTGTGGGTTAATTTTATCATACGAAGTTGGTTTAGAGTTTGATACCTGTGGAACCTCGTGTATACTTTCTTTTGTAGGTTCTGTCTTAACATGGATAGAAGTCTATAAGGTTGCTGGAATTTCGTTATTCGTTCTAGGCTCTTTTTTCTCTTTATTTTCTTTTCTTCCTTTCTTCTATTCATACGATCTGCAGGTTCAGATAAATATTATTTTAATTTTTATCATTTTAATTTATTAGTTTAAATTGATTTGAGGGAATTGATCGAGTCAGTTCATCCATTCACCTTACCTTGTAATTGACACCTGGATCTCCGAATTTAGAAGAAAAGCTATTTCGTTATTAGAGATGGATGGATTCATAGAACGAGTGGTTGTAGAAACAACAATTAAGGCACGACACAGACGGTTTTACGATAGTCAGAAGAAGAAAAGGAACGTGGGTAGCTTGAAAGGGAGAAAGACGCTTTTGGATCGCGGTGATGATGAAGAAGACAGTGGTGATGATGACCAACCTGATCTAAAAGGTAAGGAGAAGGATGATGATAAGAGTGATGATGATGAAGATGATAAAACGAAGACAACATCAAGTTTAACCTCGATTTTGACCTCAAGCATCGCACCTTCCACTTCTGTAACGATTACTTCATCAACATCCACTCCTGTAGCAATTGCTTCGTCAACAGCTACTCCTGTAGCGATTGCTTCTTCAACGGCCACTTCTGTAGCGATCACTTCATCGACAGCTACTTCCGTAAAGGTTTCTTCGTCAACAGTAAGCAGCGTATCGACAACCAAAATTCCAGCAACCACCTTATCGACTATACTGAAACCTACATCATCTGTAAGTGACTTCACGGTTTCAATGCATCTCTCCACGAGGCTCCGAAGGAAATAAGCTAACATGTTACTTACAGACCAGCGAAATCAAGCATTCAGTTCAACCAACCCTAGCAGCGGCAGACAATGCACCTACCAACGCCCCCAGCATCACATCCCACAAGCGAATGCCCGACTCTACCATTGCCGTCACAGTTGTTGCAGCCGTTGGTAAGTAATCGCCCTTTCATTTACCAAGAGCTACCTAATAAAACTGAGGCTAATTCGAGAATAATAGGTGGCTTATCTTTGTTACTCGGAATCCTGTTTTATATCCTCAGAAAGAAAGGTTACGCATTTGTGAAAGCCCCAAAGGATGATCGCAATCCATTTAGATCTTCAGCTGTTTCAAAAAGATTAGAAAGCGATCGTGGGACTCGCATTTGGGGTGGTTCCAATGGATCTTCTGCCCAGGTATGATATTTGCATTACAATCTATCCATCTCCTCTTCCTTTTCCTTAAACATATACTCGGCCGTGCATACCTTCACAAACTCCTAAAACTAACCACTTTATCTTCATTTCTGCCATACAGACGATGACAGAATTCAATTACCCAGCTATGTATGCTTCAAATGGGTCTCTTCAGCGTGAAGATCATATTCCATTTCAATCTTCGACCGTCCCAAGAAGATTAGAAAGTGATCGTGGAACTCGCCTTTGGGGCGGTTCTAATGGAACTTCTGCCAAGGTATGAAATATATCCTATCACATTATCTGCCTTCAAATTCCTCTTCCGTTCTCTCGAACATACAATTTTTTGTAGAAATTTATGACTAACCACTTTCCTTTCGTTCTCGCAATACAGACAGTAACAGAATTCAACTACCCACCTATATATCCACCACATGCGTCACCAAACAGAAGCTCCCCAACTTCTGGAGATATGAGTCGTGATACAAGATCATCAATGCATTTAGATACCTTTGATTCCGATAGCGAAGATATGGATTACGATATGGAAAAGCCACAACGTCCGATACCAGACGCTACGATGATGCCACCTCCACCTTCTAAGAGTCGTTGGTTGGGGGCGAGAGATTCAATTGTTACTACGTCGACGGTAGCAAGGTTTCAAGATATCAAGGGTTGGGCTTCGGATCAAATGGCCAGGTCGCCGCCGAAATAGAATGATGGAATTCTAGATCGAGATGGGGTGTGGGGATGGGTAAGGACTTGTAGTATTTACAGAAATATATAAAATATATAAAATATAGAACTAAGTTTTCAGTAAATTGTTCTTCCGTATGATGCTAGAATCTACCAACCCTTTCATCCATTTCACCTTTATTGGATAAGCTCCTTTGTGCGAAGATGATCTTTCAAAATAAAAGGTATAACTAGTATAATGGAATGCCCCTCCTTCCTTCCGCCAGCCACTTTTCGATCACAACACCACCTCTTCTCTAGAAGTCCACGACTCAAGCGACTCAGCATAGGAGCGAAGTTGCACGATATGTCTTCCAGGAGTACAAGCCTTTCCCTCGAGGATCTAGAGCGAGAAGCATGCAAAACTAGGGCGGAACTATTTATTGCTCAGGCTAAAGAAAAGCATACGAACGAAGAGCGTCGCCTCGATGCAGAGTCTCAAGCTAGGATTGGGGCTATTGAGAACGAGCGAATGAATGCCGATGCAGAGTCTAAAGCTAGGATTCGCGCTATTGGTAACGAACGATGGAATGCCGATGCACAGTCGGAAACTAAGATCGAGGCTATTAAGAAGGAAAAACACAATCATAAGGAAGAGTCTAAAGCTAGGATTGACGCCATTTTGAACGAAGAAGCGATTGCCGATGCAGAGTCTGAGGCTAAGATTGGGGTTATTAAGAAGGATAAACATCATCTTGAAGCTGAGTCTAAAGCTAGGATACAGGCTGTTTCTAAGGGTATTGCTTCGTCTCGTTCACGTTAGATTAGTAGTCTATCCTGCACAGTTTGGTCCTTAGAATTCATCAGATGAGAATTCATATTTGATTAGGACTAGCCTTCCTTTCGTAATTCATCATACCTGTGTGATCGCTGTGTTTTTATCACCATACTAGATACCTATAGTACAAGCCGTATTCGTCCCTTTATTTACTGTACTACGGTATTACCGTACTAAAAAAGCCTTCATATAAGGTTCCTCCCACCTAGGTACCTTTCTCATCATCAACAAGATAATAACCAACCAATACATATACGTACGACCAAGGCGATTCCAAAAATACCAATCTCACCATTTTCTACCAACGCGAAGACAAACTAGTAACACAATTACACAACATCTTGCCCTCATTACTCCCACCGGGCATCCTCCCTCAATCATACGGATCATTATCTCTCCTCCCAAAACCCACACAAACCAAGATACCTCAAACTAGTCAAACTTTATACAATATGTCTAGTACTCCTACTGAGTTAGCTTTCTACGCAGAGCTCGAAGATATCAAACGCGAAGCTCGCCGCCAACTGTCCGGACTGGAGTTCACCAAGCTAAAACTTGAACTTACGTTCGAGACAGCAAAACATATCGGCGAACAACGACGTCTTGATGCGGAGTCGGAAGCTAGGATCGAGGCTGTTATAAATCAACAGCGGAGGTTAGATGCAGAGTCGAAGGCGAGGATTAAGGCTATTAATAAGGGTGCTGATAATTTGCTTTCTCGTTAGGTAGATTGGCCTCTTTCGCTAGTGTTTCTTCGGTTTAGAAGTTAGGAGTAATCTGATAAATTGCCTTGCTTCCTTCCACAGGTCAATATTTTCTTTATCATACCCGTGAAATTCACCGTATTTGTATACCATACCAGCTACTGTAGATAGTCCATTCTTCCTTTTATTCAATATAAAAAGGTACTACCGTACTAGGAACATCTTTATATGAAGGTTCCTTCCACTTAAATTTCTTTCTAATCATCAACAACAACAATAAACTCACCACTGCATGTCCATACCACCAAAACTAAGTCCAACAATACCAATCGCCCCGTTTCCTACCAACGTACACAAGCAAAAACAATTTGACGCAGTAACACTTGCACGACATGGCTTCCAGGGATCCAAGAAGCTACACTGTTGAGGAGACTTTCCGCATGGTGGTTGAGAGAGCTGAAAGACGAGCTCGTGTGGAACTTACTATAGCTCGCATGGAGGAGGAGAGTAGAGTTGCGTTGATTTTTATGAGAGAAAAACATGAGAGGGAACAACGCCGTCTCGATGCAGAGCATGAGAAAAAGCAACGACGTCTACATGCAGAGAATGAAGCTAGGATTGAGGCTATTTACCAGGCCATTGCTCAGTCCCATCCACGCTAGCTAGACTAGCCTACCCGCTTGCCCAGTTTAGTCCTCATCTGGCTGTATCAGATGAGGATGCATACTTGATTAGGAATTTCCTAATTGGCATATCATAGCAATTCAAGCTATTTCCCCAAAATTGCAACCTATATGTACATTACTAGCTATCAATACAATCTGAGCGACGTGAAGGAAAACCATCTTTTGATATTTGAATGTTGTATGTAATACCCATCTTAACCTTGAAGCATTTCGCTCATCAAAACCACAAATAAAAAATGATAATCCCATCTTCGCTCCTTCCACCACACCACAAACCCAACTCCCAAAGATTAACATGTAATTATTAAATTGCAGGATCCTAAATGTCCCAAATCTCCTTCTCCATGCCGGCATTAGATTTTACCTCTTTTCCTTCACTACCCACTCTCTGCCCGCTTCTCCTCTTTCCAGTTTCTTCGGCATACGTATCTATCCCATTCATATTATCCATTTTTCCATCTCAACCCCCTCACACATCATACCAACAGATCAACATCCACATTCCCATTCACACTCACCTTACCACATATCCCCATGCCCTTCCCCCACTCCATACTATCTCCCCGGTTTTCCCAAACCTCACTCCTCAAAACCATCATCCCCAATATCATGCCCATCAAAAAAATGAAATTCATTCTCAACTTCAAGACCAACACGAACATGTAAATGAAAATCTCTGAGTTCAATACGATTTTCCATATCGAAAGCGAACCAAAGCGTGAGGAATATTATCGAAAATAACATTTTGGTTTATTGATGTGGTTTCTATGAAATGCGGCTGGTTGTATTGTGACTTAGTGCGGTGTTGTGGGTTGTATTGTGACTAAGTGTGATGTTATGGGTTGATTGGGTCTGTGGTGTGAGTTCTGGATAGTGTGTGCTATATTGGGTAGCTGCGGGATTCCGGGCTAAGTGTTGAGAGCTTGAGTGCTGATTTTTCGGTGTGAACTTGTGACTGAGAAGGTTCTTTGAAATTGAGGTGGTGAACGAAATCATGAACGGCTCGTCAGCAAATAATTTACCGTAGCCAATTACAGCGTAAAACGGGCTACTATATTTACCTTTAACCAGACTGGATAGGGCTGGACTAGAACATTACAGACTGAACTTATAAGTTAATTTCTGGCAACCTGATTTAGGTTCATAGACTAATAGCTAGCTAATTTAGCTTTGAGCTATAAATATACATCTGAACGTAAGGACGGGTATAACGATGAGTAGGAAATAATTGCAACGAAGGGATGGAAACAGTCAGATGTTAAGCTGGCCTGTATCTAGGTAGTTAGAAAGGGATTTTGAACAAAGTAGAGAGTGAATAATGAGCTCCCTGGTGGTGTCTATATAACTGGTATCGCATCATCCGATGACGCTTATTACAAGTGAATACCTGCGACACCTAATCAGACCGCATTTGTTGCATATCTCAATTTAAGGGTATACGCTGAAGAGCCCATAGTTTAGTCACTATTAGAGGAATTATAGGGACAGTAGCAAAAGCAAAAAGTTGAAATTAGGGTGCTTTTTCAACGTGTTTAACTTGGATTAAGTTTACTACCTACCTCACCGGGAGTAAGATGGTAAGTGGCGGCCCGCGGATTACGTAATGCATGCCAGCATACAATGCATCAAAACTTCTCATATCTTCACAACTTCTTTTTCATGTACTTGTATTCAACAAATTCGTGAGCTTCGCTAGGTTTATTCTGCGTTTTCAGAATTGCAAATCTCCTTATACCTTAAATCAATTTAAATGGCTTACTTCTTCGATTATGTGCCCTTTTTACGTATAAAAGGCGGTAGAATTACCTGCAAAATCAATGCTCAATATTTGAGAAATCCTTTCAATATTTTTGAACGATTGTTCTTTGACAAAACCTTCCGCATTCGACACTTAGACAAGGTACACAGAAAATGTTGTTATACCGAGATTCGGGTTGAATGAAAAACAAAGCCTTGAACCATTGTTTCATCATTTCATTCAGAATGCGACTTCCTACACCTTCTGTGGACTTGACATGCAACAATTCTCGCAATTACATCTGTCTGAATAGATTTGAAAATGGAAACGACAGAAAAAGAGAGGATTGAAAAGTTTTGGAGTCAATTATCTTTAGATGAAGAGAATTATTCTAAAAAGGATAAGCGGCAACTTTCCAAGATCAAATGGGGGAGTTGGATTACAACGCCCGAGCTCTGTGATGGGTATACTCCACATTATTTCAACCTTGGGGTTCCATGGAATGCGACGGAGCGCCAGATAAAAATGGCATATCGAGTTCTTGTCAAACAAATCCATCCAGATAAAATCAGGGATCCGGACCTCAAAGTGAAGGCAAACAAAGTCATGGCAGTAATCAATGATGGCTACGACATCTTAATGGACAAAGCAAGACGTCTTGAATATACAGCGTATTGTTCGCGAGAAACCTTTAATTCGGTAATAACCTTTGACTACATGATATGTTTACCATATCCTCCTATACTTAGAGTTGAAGTAGTAGCGGCCGAGTTGACTCGAGAGCGAAAAATCGTGTCGCAGCTAATATCAAAGCCGTGGTTTTGGAATTACGATGCTATAATAGATCCAATGGAAAAAGAGGTTGAATTTCCCATTTGTGCTGGAACTTGGGTTAATCTTGCGCATATCCTGATCGATAATACTTTGCCTTATGAAACCAGCGATTGGATTTGGGACTTTGCTGAAAGGGTTAAATTGCGAGGTCAAAATTCAAGAGCAGAGGCAAATAAAACACAGCGTGAGTTTTATTCAGAGTGTAATAAAATCATGTGGGATATGGACGGAAAGGATGCGAAGATCCCTTGGTCACTCGTCGAATCCAATACCGACTGGCCTACCCTAGGTAGCAAGGAGGAGCTGTTTTGTGAAGATATACTTTGGATACCATTTTTTTTTGCAGTAACAATCATTTTATTTGGCTCGATTTATCTTCTATTCATCATCTTACGTTTTCTCTTGAAAGTTGAAAGGACCATTCGAAGACATCCTCTTGCATTCTGGCCCGAAGGCGCATTGATGACTCCTGATCTACCTCCTCCCCTGTTTCGAAATGTGCACTTTTCTTGGTCTCAAGATAGGCCGTTTCCTTGGTCTCAAGATAGGCCATTTCCTTGGCCTCGTGATTGGACGCCTCCTTGGTCTCGTGGTACGGCTCCTCCTTCAACTCAGTCTTCGACTCCTTCAATTCAGTCAACCATTGCGCGCACAGTTTTACGTCACAGAAGAGGTGCACAGTCTTCCATTCATGAGGCTGAATCCGATAGAATCCAATCAGCTGAGAATGGAAGGAGTTTATCAGAAGGATTCGAATGGTTCGAATCAGATCATAGTAACGGGGGCAAGATTTCGATCCGTTGTCTTGGGAAAACAGTGTTGGGAAAACCGTGTCAGAGGCGGTTATTAGTAGACTATCGAAGTTTGGATGATCCGAAATCACGATTTTGCTATAATCACAGAAGAGTCGACTGATGATGGCAATATTTCGTAGAGGGAAAATATTTTTCCGACCTTGGAAGTTCCTTGTCAGGGTCTGGCTATGTTGTTCAGATAGATTTTACATCATCTTGTAGTACATGTACGCGTCTTACCGGCATTTCGGGGGATTCAAACGTCTCACTCACTAGGCGCCAATCCCGGATTAGAACTCATAACCCAAAGTGGAGACCAGTTTTGTCGTAAGAATAAAGTTGTACCATAAAATCTTGAAACTCAAGATATAATCATTCAAATCATCTATCCATCTAATCTTCTAAGATCCATCTATAATCTATCCCAACTAACTAATCCTTTCATCAAACCTTACTCTTCTCCTGCCCCACACCTCCAAACTCAACCATCTCCTCCAAAACCCCCTCATTCCCTCTTGCCCCACTCTGCTTCTCTCCAGTCTGCGTCTCCACATCCCTAATCCTCTCATCCAACAAACTCTGACCAATTTTCGTTCTCCACGCCTTAGGGGCTCCCTTCCCAAACAAAACTTCAATTTCCTCCAAAGTTTTCCCCGCCGTCTCAGGATACGTAAAAAATGCCTGAATCGCAGCCGCCATACATAAAGTCCCAAAAATAATAAATAGCTTCCAAGTGATGTTTTGGAAAGCACTAGGGATGAATAATCCAATTGCGAAATTGAAAAGCCAGTTTGCGATGGAGGCAAGTGCCATTCCTGTAGCTCGCGTCTCTAAGGACCAGATTTCGGCGGCGTAGACCCAGGCGATGGGGGCGAGGGTTAGAGAATAGATTAGTACGAGGATGTAACAGAATGCTATGACGGTGTAGGCTGGAGATCCGGTGACTTGGATTCGTACGCTTAGATTGCCGTTTAGACCATCTGGGAGGAATGTCCCGTATGAGCCGAGGATTCCGCCTACGATGAACATACAAATTCCCATTCCGAGAGCGCCATAGATCTATATATGATTAGCCTTGCATCCCAGAGTACGAATAAAAGAAAACCCAAACTCACCAACAAAGGTCTCCTCCCCGTCTTATCAATAAAGAAAAACGTCGCCGCCGTCCCAACAATAAAAATCGCATACTGAACCCCACTAGAAACCAACCCCACATTCCCCGTCAAACTCGCCATCTCAAAAATATAAACCACATAATAAGTCATAACATTCGCACCACTCAATTGTTGCCAAGCCTGAACCGACGTTCCCGCCAACGTTCTCTTCCACATGCCGTTTTTAAAAAACCTTCTCCATCCTTTCTGACCCTCTCTTTCCGCAGCCAGTATCGTAGTGATTTCTTCCCATTCAGCTACTACCAATGGATCGTGAATATTTCCTCCAGCTTGAATAGCTGCCAGTATTGCAATTGCTTCTTTTTCCCGTCCAACTTTAGCTAACCATCTAGGTGATCGTGGTAAAAATGGTATACCCATCATAAGTATAACACAAGGAACGAATTGTAAACCCCAAGCAGTACGAAAAGATGCAGTAGGTGTAGAATCAATAAACGAACATCCGTAACCAACAAAATACATGATAAATATCCCCCACTCAATAGCCCATTGTTGAATAACAATTATCGAACCCCGCGATTCCTTTTTGGCGATTTCGGCGAGGTAGACGGGGGCTTGGGATGAGGTTATTCCAACGCATATACCGTTTATGAATCGTCCGGCTACGAGTTGTCCGATGCCGTGGCAGGATACTTGCAGTGCGGTGCCGATTAGCCAGAATATACAGGCGAAGAAGAGGGAGTCGCGACGACCATATTTGTTGGATACGGGCCCGGCTATTATGGCGCCGATTACGGAACCCCCTGCTAAGGCGGAGCCGATTCCACCTTGCACGACTCCTTGGGGGTTGTCGAAGTAGTTTATGTATTGTGAGGTGCCGATTATGGCGGACATGGAGGAGATGTCGAAGCCGAAACTAGGGGTGGGGTTAGTGGGTTGTGATTGGGTGGTAGTCTGGGTAAAGTTGGGATGATGAGTGAGAGGTAGAGAAATACTTACAGCATACCACCAACGGTAGCAATTGCCGCCAGGAAGTAAACATTATGAATTTTTGGAAAATGAATCATCTTGAGCAGCCAAGCAATCAGTGATTATATAAAAGGTAAAACAAAAACAAGACAAGACAAGACAAGACAAGTGCACCCCACTCTATCAACTTCCGAATCGCTATCTCAGAAGAAGTCGATTTCTACAAAACCAATGGGTATAGTAAATAGCACTTTTAAATCACAGAAAAAAAGTAAATCCAGAAAACGAAGGGTCCTCTTCCTCTTATAACTCCCTTTCCATAAATCCAGAACTTGATTTATGGACGTACAATTCCAAATAATGGATACTTGTATAGTGTATAGTGTATAGAACACACATGCATATACTTTACTCGAAAACAAGAACAATTCAATCTCCATACTCCACATAACCCCATGCTTGGGGTCACCAACGAACCTGGAGTCCCCTTCGTGGGGGTAAATTTCATGCTATCTTCACATCAATCCATCAATTTAAATCCATACAAAATAGTATGAGATAATAAGCCACCAACCATCCAAAAATCCAAACCCAGATTTAACGCCGATCATTTTAGTGCACTGCATAGTCTGACTCTGGTATGGTACTGCATGCTGATCGTTTGTTTGCGGACGGAAAAATATATGCGCACCAATTAGAATGGGACGGCTGTTGATGAAGGTAGAACTAGCTTATGTTTTTCATTCAAGGTACGCGGGCGGGACGGTAAAGTCGGGTTTGTTGTTCTGGGATTAATTATGAGCAGCTTCGGTTCATTGGTTATACTTGTATGGATTGGTTTATTGATTAGAGATGAATGGTTTCCTGGATCTAGATATGGTACGGGTTTTTGTAGATGCAAATATACTCGTAGGGAACGACTGGCGTTAGATTGGAAATTGTGATAGGAGCGCATGCGATTATGAAAAAAGCCCCTAGGCTTAGATGGAGATGATATTGACGTAGTAATAGAATCGAGTAAATCTGTACCAGTCATTTTCACTTCTCAATTCCTTACTACTATATCATAATAACCAAAGAATCTCCTATTCTATGTTAATTATTGTCGTTTCTCTATCCTTCAAGCCTTGATTTAATCTGAATTCAACTCCTACCAATTGTGAAATACAAGTTCCATTCAATCTTCTCCAATAAAGTACTGGTACTCGAGTAGAGAATGCAGATTCACAAGTCCTGTCCTGCATTAAGAAGTGAACGTATCCACCCCGCCTCCATAATACTCATAAGCATCAAAGTCTCCACTTGGTGCACCGGTACTCGAGTTTGTAAAATACCTACGTCAGATCAGTCGATATCACATGTGCTTTGTTATCCTGAATTCGCCCTCCAAAATTCCCCCCGATATTCTCATTATCAATAACATAAAACCCCATTCTCCGCACCTCCCACCCGCAGCGGAGAATACTGGTATTTGTTTGTGATTATACAGTAGTTGGGGTCTCCAGTCTCCAACTCCGCATCGTCGTCAACTCATACTGTATCAGTCGGCCTCATTCTCGGCGGTTGGGGTCTCCAGACCCACATTCGAGTGTGGATGTGGATATTGCTTTTACTGTACCTGTACCTTCGTACCGCTGTCATCATTATGTTATTATTTGAATTTCTCCATACTCCAGTCAGTCTTTGCGGGATTGGATTTCCATATTACTCCGTACAAAGTATGAAGTATGAAGTATGAAGTATGAGGGAGAATGATAGATAAATGAGATGGTGAAGGAGTATCTGTCTGTATCTAGCATACCGATACCGGAACACCTTGGGCAAGCATCGCGCTTTCTCTTTCGTCCCTCCTCACTGAATATACACCCACCGATTTCTCGCAACCCAAATTCTTCAAACCCCAATACCAAACAGAAACCATCCCCCCAAAAAGTGCCGTCCGGTTTTGCCGGAAATAGTGATCTATCCACTGGAACTACCGCACCCCTGCTGCATACCCGCTGCACAAGCAGACAAGGTATTGCATATTGACGTCACGAAAAAAACGACGCCGCAACATATAAACTCACAAATAAATTGAGGTGTAAAATCAACTCACACCACTTTATGAAATGACATTCTATAATTCTAAAAGCATTGTGAACAAGAACAAAAAATCCAATCCGGGCCAATTTAATCCTCCGTTTGGTGTGTAATATGGATAGATACTGCTTAAATCAAATCCCATCTACCCATCGTCCCACATATTAATTATGGAATTGCCTGCATTCCCTCGAATTATCCCAAGTACCATCGCTCCAGACCATATCTGGTATCCCGAAATCTAAACCCCACCCTCCCCATCACCCTTGCATCTTCTTCTTATATCCCCATTCACAAATCAATCGCAAACCTCTTCCTCAACCAACCCCCATAATAGAAAAACAAAATCGGACTCGGCGCAATAATCAGTGCCAAAAAAGCAAAAATACTAATCCCCCATCCAACTCCCAATGCTTCTAAAATAGATGGAGTAAATAATGGAACAATACCACCAATCATACTTCTAAAAAATGCTCCTGCTGCAATAGCACTAGCTGCATATTTTTCAAACGCATCTATATAATAATTCTGTACTGAATTGAATATCGCAACTTGTCCTATACCGTAGAAAAATGTAGCTAATAAAGTTACAGCCCATGGTGCATGAAATTGAACTGTCCATGCGAATGATAAAAGCGAGATTGGGATTAAAATTGAGCCGATATTCGCGAGCGGAAGACGAAATTCGGGTTTGGATATACCGTTGTTGCGATGAGTGAGATGGTTGAATACGGTATCGATTCGAGGAACGAGAAACCAAACTGCGGTTAGGAAACCGAAGCCGGGTGCAACGTATACGAGACCTACTTGGATAGTAGTGAATCCATAATCGTCGCCGTAGATTGAGGGGAATTGGGTGTAGAGACTGTAAGTAGTAGCGAAGATTAAAGCTTGGTAACTTGCCATTGTCATTACGATTGGTTGGGTGAAAAGGATTTTCATGGGTCGTGCGATGGCTTGGGATAATTTGGAGGAAAATGGGCGGGTATCTTCGCCCTCGAAATAATATTCGATGTCGGAACTTTCTTCGTATTCTTTTTTTCGATTGGCTAGAAGGACGGGAACGAAGGTTTCTTGAAGGAAATACCATGTACTGAGGACTACAATACTACAGATTACGAAGAGAATCCAGAAGAGCCATGGCCAGTCGAGATATTCTAGAATTATACCTCCGAATAATGGCCCGATGGTTGGACCTAGGAGAGGACCGAGAAGATACCATCCGAAAATACCGGCTCGTTCGTTAGGTTCATACATATCACTAATGGTTCCTCCACCATTTGCAATTGCGACGCCTGTTGAGATTAGCTTAAATTAATAGCAATAAGATGGGAATGGCATACTCCCAAAGAAACCAGCAATGGTACGAAATGCAATAAGTGTTGCAATATTTGGCGCTAAAGCTGTAGGGATTTGAAGAAGCGTGAAGAGACTAAAGCAACTCAAGTAGAGGGGTTTTCGACCGAACGTTTCCGACAAGGGAGCTAAAATCAATCTAGGACGTGTTTGATCAGATGATGTGCAGTTCGGGTGTACAGGACAAAAACTTACGGTCCAACTCCTAACATCATAACAAAACCAGTTTGACAAGCAATTACGCCAGTTTCAGTAGTATTTAATGACTCTGCAATCTTTTCGATGCCAGGTGCAAACATACTGCTGGCAAGAGGGGAGAAGACTGGTCTCAATTAATATGAAGGCACATTGGAAGGTGTAGATGACTACATACTGGCCATGGAAGAAATTACAGCAATATTTGCCATCTTTTGTGATTTCGACCAATTCCTTGGATTCTCATCATCATCTTTTGAGAATTCAAGTAGCTATTGAAGGTTAGTTAGTTTGATAACAAGATACAAATGAGTTCCTAACCTGTTTATTATCATCGGCTTCTTCATGTTGTATCAGTGGCGACCTTTCATGTGCTACACCTGGCATCTTTCGAGGATGCATATTGACGATTTGAATCTTTCTAATAATACAACAAATCCGAACAAAATGAATTCCAAACAAACAAGAAATGAATTGAAATGATATTATAAACAATACTGATTGTTTGGTATTAAAAAAGGAAAGGTGTACAAAAACGAACAGCACGATAATGCAAAACTCTAACAACAAGAGAATGACTCGATTATCGATGACGACTGCCACTAGAGTAGTCTTGTACCTGAGTCGCCCTTCTAGAAGGAATATCAGAAAAAGTGAAATTTTGATGCTATAAACAAGGACATCGTTGTCTTTGTTCAATTTCAAGTAGTCACTTTTACCTATAAAATATACCCATTTAGTTATATCTACATGGAATACCCTTTGTATAATATAAAAATGAAAATGGACGGCTTTGAATACCCGATCGCATCAACAATTTCAGTGTAGATGGTTATGGGTGTTCGGCACGGGCCATATAATGATCCGAGCTATTTCGATATCACGTGAGTTTGTGAATTTCCTAACGCGACCAGCGCCACCGCGACTTTTGCGACAACAACAACCACCTTGAAATATCTCTTTAAATGATACCCTTGCCCTTTATCAATTCAAATTCTGTATCGCGACATTACCGCTTTTTTCTAGAGATCATGGATATAAACATTATCTGCTGGCATCGATGAGAAAGTTTAAGTGCGTGCATAAGCACGATCGCGATATCAATCAACAACCTTGAAAATGGGAAGTCGCCTGGATAAGAATTCCGAATCTGTACGGAAGCGCATCGAAAAGCATTCATTTCAAGATGAAGCAGGTGATGAATATGAAGGTTCAAAGTTTGGAGGATTTGATGATTATTTCCGTAGGAAAAAGATCAAATTACAAAATTTGGATGCAGAGGTTCGCTCATCATCTATCGGGAATCCAAATATATTTCGTGGTATCGTGGCGCATGTTAATGGATACACTCAACCTTCATTAAATGATCTCCATCACATGATAGTAAGTCATGGAGGGGGTTTCATGCAATACTTGGATGGGAAGACAACGGTTACTCATATTATCGCATCAACTTTAACACCAAAGAAAGCCATCGAATTCAAACGATATCGTATCGTTAAACCGGCTTGGGTGGTGGATAGTATTAAAGCTGGGAAATGTTTACCATGGGATTCTTATCGAGTTTTGGATGAGGGTGTTGGTCAACGTGTACTTGGATTTAATGGTGGTGGTAAATTCGTCAGTGAATCAAGTACACCAAAGAGAGGTTATCGCGATCAAACAAATGCCAGTTGGTATACAAATCTAGTTCAAAATGTCGCTGAAGATATCGACGATGATGATGGACCACAATTTCCAAGTTCACAGGTCCAAAAGATCATGTCGCATAGACCTGGAAGTTTTCATCAGTATTCATCACCTGCTGATCAACCAAAAGAAAGTATAGAAACTGTGGCACCGAAGGATAAGATACACATTAATGAACCTATGAGTTCGGCTGGTAGTTTTGATATATCTTCATCATTGGAAGAAGCTTTGAAACAAGTACCGGATCTAACGACACCAACCCGAAATTCAATTAAAACGCCGAAGGAGACACCAAATCGCGCGTCACCTTTCGATGAACCGGCGTCGCGGATGTCGCCAAACCGTGCATCACATTTCGAAGAACTGGTACCACCACAAACAACTCCAAAACCCCCCGTACCTGCATCCAAAAAGTTTCTTCCATTTCCAGATATCAAGAAGAGGTCACGTGAAAACGAGGGCACTCCTAGTCCACCACCAAAGAAAGCAAAGCCCATGACAGCAGAAGAGCATAATGCGATTTTACTAGCTGATCCCCATATGCGAAAATCATCCACTGCAAATCCCGATTTCATTAAACAGTATTATTCAGAATCTCGGTTACATCACCTATCTACATGGAAATCTGAACTCAAAACCAAATTTCAACAACTGGCATCGGAGAAGTCTGCTTCTCAAAGACAACCAGCAAAACGAAAACCTGGAGCCAGAAGATATATCATGCATGTTGATTTCGATAGCTTCTTTTGCGCTGTATCACTCAAAAATGCACCGGAATACGTGGATAAACCTGCAGTTGTTGCTCATGGTAATGGCACAGGTTCAGAAATCGCTAGTTGTAATTATCCGGCTCGGGCATTTGGTGTCAAAAATGGAATGTGGATGAAGAATGCTTTGAAATTATGTCCTGATATCAAAGTTCTACCCTACGATTTTCCAGCATACGAAGAAGCAAGTAAAAGCTTTTATGAAGCTATACTTGATATAGGTGGTGTTGTACAAAGTGTTAGTGTGGATGAAGCACTTCTTGATATTACACCTCAATGTTTAGCTGCTGGAGGTAGTGATGGTGTTGGAATCAAGGAGGGTAGTATATGGCGAGAGCAAGAAAAAGCCGACGAAATTGGTAAAGGACTTCGCAAACGAATCAAGGAGAAAACTGGCTGTGAAGTGTCGGTTGGAATTGGTGCTAATATATTGCTTGCAAAAGTTGCACTTCGAAAAGCTAAGCCGGCTGGTCAGTATCAAATCAAGCCAGAGGAAGTACCGGAGTTTATGGGTGAGCTTGATGTGTTGAATCTTCCCGGAGTCGCTCACAGTATTGGCGGAAAACTCGAAGAAATCGGGGTTAAATTTGTAAAGGATGT
>JWJB01010090.1:0-27968 GCA_000812895.1 Rutstroemia sydowiana | reverse complement strand
ATTTGGAGGGAGGGAATTATCGGAAAAGCAGGATGGAGCAATCGGACTATCACTTAGCAAAATAACTTTCATTTGTCATTTCTCTCTCTCCGTCAATGAAGGCATTCATTCCTTGATGGTTAATCTCATTTATCTGCAAAGAATGCATGATTTAATGCCTGTATGTCATACAATTAGTGACCGATGCTTCAATTAAAAAAGTGCAAGAACAAACCTCATCAGCAGTTAATCGCCTTCCACTTTCGTATAGAACCAACTTCGATACTATATCCCTTCCATTTTGCTCGTTCTCTGGTAGGAGCTCTTCCCATGATTTTGCGGGGAAGACGTTCCACCATTGGAAGGGATTGGTTTTCCATGTCATAGCTTCTGGCCATGTGTCCTCGTTTGGTGTACCCAGGCTTTTAAACATGCTTAGAATCAGACCAAGTTGATTACCATCTTCGTCGCCTCGGCGAGATTCCAACAAGGGTGTTGGTGGTGAGCGGAGACATTCAGCGAGAAGAACACCTGTAGACCAGAGATCGAGAGATGTGGTGTAGGCTGTGTTACCGAATAATGTTTCAGGGGCACGGTAACAGGTTGTACCAACCTCAAGACACTTTTTCGTGGATGGCTCTGTGGATGTTGAGATTGTTGGATGCCATGCGGTACCAAAATCGGTAAGGATGACTGGATGTTGACTTGCAATATTATTTGGAAGGAGGATATTCGATGGTGAGATATCCCGGTGGATTATTTGTTGTGAATGAAGATATGCCAGTCCTGAAAATATGTCCTTGAAGATTTTTCTGGTGACATTTAGGCCAAGACCTGTCTCGCTTTTTGATATGAAATCCGTCAATGTGAATGGCATATAAGGTAGAACAAGAACTAGGCGAGATGCCTGATCTCGAAAGGTGGAATTGAGAGATATGATGGATGGGTGGGATAGTTGTTTGAGTATGGAAATCTCGCGGGTTGGCGAATGTGGTTCGACATCGTGAGTTTCTGTTATAACTTTGAGAGCATAGGTATCTGATCTATAGACTTGTGATATGGCACCACTGGATATGTGATGACAATTTTGATAAGTACCGATAGATATGCCAGGGCTGCTTGGTGTAGATGTAGATGATGAGGTTAGGAGTGGAGAAGGATCGGGGTCCACGGTATTAATAGAATTGCAAGCAGCATCATAGGCAGCCTAGACCCGGCAATTTCATCGTTAGTTGAAACTCATCTCCCCGAAAGTATATTAAGCAAATACAAGATGAACAAGAAAAACCCAAAAAGGGGGGGTACATGTTTCTGCTCACGTGATGTGTCTACTTGAAACCATCCTTTTTTAACTCACTCTAGATCCTGCTGTATTGTAAGCTTCTGATTCAGCATTGAATGCTACCTTGTGTGCGTTTTCGATAGATCCATTTGATGATGCATGAATTTTCTTTCTGAATATGTATGGAAAGAGATTAGTAGCTTCAGATGATTGACGACTAGGTGGATGGCAATCTATCTTGCGAGCAGATCAGATAATTCCTTACAATTTCTGTATATTTTCATACCTATCGGCTGCTCCAAGATCCTGTCTCCAGTCCGAGGAAGAGGTATCCATCATATTCTCAATCTCCAATAGGCTTCAACAGTCAACGATGGAATGAGGATATATAATCTCTTCTCTTCTCTTCTGCTCCACTCTGCTTATTAAGAGTAATGTCTTTTCAAACTGGATCAAATTGTTAAATAGACTTGGTACTGTCTAAGATGAAGAGAAACATATGGACAAAGCATCACTTTGTACTACTCTGAGTATTTATATGTATGTATCACTCCTTTACAAGATTTTATGAGGGTGACAGTAGTAAATTGACGGTTGATATTTGTTTGATGGGTAAGTTTCTATTGTCATCTCATACATACAGATACCAATACAAGTACCAATGGCGTGCATAATTTTATGACAAGGATCAAGGAAGGGCAAATGACCGAAGGTCCGATACAAGCTCCGACCCTTCAAAATTCAAATGAAAGAGCCTCTCTACAAGGTGACAAGGATGTACTGGAATCGTGGAGAGATTTGGAGGCAGGTAAAATTGACAATGGTTCATTCGAGTACCAATACGGATCCGTACCCAATACCCAATACCAAGTACCAATACCAATATTACTTGACAGCTTAAAAAATTTATAACAACGACAACAATACATACTCTCTCTCCTTACCATACAATCTTCCACACCTTGTATTACTATGATCACAAACTCCTGTTACACCAATGAGAGAATATTACCATCACTTGAACGATAAGAGGAAATAATCAAGCAAATATATTAATTATGGAAGCAGTCGATCGTCAAGAGTATGCTTCTATGCTGGTAAGTAGTAAATAACCTTGTTGTCGCGCAAAACCTCCCTTTATGAATTACCCACCACCAGATTCTATTTAATTTCGCATGCTGATGTGATGTCTTGAAGGATCGATTACAACCGCAAGTCGCTGTAACGAAACTGAATGATCGCGTGAAAAGGATCGGTAAAGTCAACGGTGAAATCGCGGATTGGTTGCAGGTATTTATTATCATATCAAAGTAGCTTTGGATGGCGACATCGACACAACATTTACACATTGCTAGGAACGTCGGAAAGTAGAAGACTTATACGCTGCCGGCCTTAGGAAACTTGCGAAGCGACAACTACAAGAATCGAGCCATGAACTGGGGTATGGCATGGTTTCAAGGATGATATGGGACGAAAGCTGATGGCATCTTAGGATATTTGACTCACCATGGAGGAAGATTGTAGGCTCCATCGAAGCGACCGCAGATTCGCATTACAATCTATCAGAACGCATTTCTAAAGAGATCGAGCAACCTCTTCGACAATGGGTATCATCAAATCGAGAAATGCAGAGCATGTCGACAATACAGGGGAACCTAGGAGCTATGGCTAAAGAGCTAGTCGACGCGCAGAATACCTCGGAGAAGCTTGCCAAAAAAGGGGGGAAAGCTAGCGCACAGAAGGTAGAGAATGCGAGAGCAAAATTGCAAAGCGCAGAGCAGCAATGGCAATCTCAAGCTCCCTTTATTTTTGAGACTCTTCAGGCGCTAGACGAAAAACGGCTGAATGATTTACGGGACCTTCTTACACAATACCAGACATACGAGGCCGAAGTTATCGAGAGGGGTCGGATTACCGTTGAGCAGACGTTGAACACCATGCTGGAGATCGACACGACGCAGGAAATCAAGAATTGGTCGGCGGCGGTCACGGCTGGAAAACCGATTACGGAACGGACGGCTCGACAATTATCAAGTGCCGGCGGGAGTACGACAGGCGGCAGTGGAAGTCATCAATTGGCCCCCCCAACTCCACGATCTACGCATACAGATGCTGCTAGCATCACATCAAGAGAGATGACTTCAGGTGGTAGGTGTTGAACTTTTTAGGACCTTATTCTGTATAGTAAAGTAACTCGGTTATGCTAACGGACATTATGCAGATTCAAAATTGGGTGGCGTCAGTAGGAAATTTGGCACAATGATGCAGCGCCGACGACAAAGTATTCATGGTGGGTTTGCTCGCGCTCCATCTCCTTCTAAAGGATTCACATCCTTGGGTCGAAATTCGAACAGTAGTTCCGGACGCCCGATCCCATCTCCTCGTAGCTCTTCGAACAACTTACGTGATTCACCCCAAGGTGACAACCGGCTTTCTGCCTTGCCCGAATCACCGACGAACAACGGTACATTACAACCTAATGGAAATTTCAACGGAAATGGCATTGGTCACGATATGCGGGATGCGCCCAGACCTGCGACATCCAACGGCGAACGTAGCTCAGGAATGATGGACCTATCAGAAGTAGAACCACCACCAGGGCCTCCACCTTTGCAGTTCAAAGAATCCCAGACAGACTCCGAGGGTTTCTCCGTGCCGGCGGCGATGAATGATCCTATTTCCCAAGCTCAGCAAGAGGCGGCGCAAGAGCTCAACGAACCTCAGTTCAAACTAGATATTCGAGACCAGCCAATTCCCGAGCAAGATGCGGATGCGGCGGCCGCTCTGTCAAGTGTTGCGAATACTTTACGCTCATCGCAATTGGCCGCTCCCAATCGTAAATTGGGCACGGTCAGGGGTAGGAGAGACGTTCGTAACACAGTTTATATTCCTTCTCCCAGCCTCGAGATTGCTAACATAGAAAACAACATTCCGCCTTCGCCTAACTACCCACCTGGTGGAGCACGTGCTGCAGCCTTGGCCGCAATATCAGATCATGGTGTACCTGCTGGTGCACCAAGTATGTCGGACACAACCTCAATTCGGTCTGGCCATTCACTATCAACTAATGTCATTATCAAGCACGCAGAAATGCACCAACCTGGATTAAATGCATCAATTATAGAGCATGTTACGGCTTCGCTAGAGAATGGTGAAGTCAAAACAGCTAAAGTTGCTGGGGAAATTGCGCTGGGTTACATTCCATCCATAGACAGCACTGCAGGTTCGGGTAGGTTTCAATGCATATGAATTGACTCCAGAGTTTACTAATGTTTCATAGGAATAGAGACAATACGAATCAACAATTTCCCAAATCTCGAGGCCATTGCGCCAAATCCAACTTTCGTCCACCCTGTCTCTGAAGATAAGCCCGATGAATTTACCGTTGACTTGGCATCGATATCTCATAAAACAACATCTGCTTTCTCTTACCGCGCGCATGTGGACGATGCAGACATGTCAGCACACTCACCACTGTTACTTAAACAATCGTGGAAACCGCAAGGAACGGACAAAGTCGGCTTGATATTCGAGTATTGTCTCAACCCAGCTTTCAATTCCGATTCAGTGCGATTCCAAAACCTCATCCTTGTGGCTTGTTACACCGGCCCTAAAGCTTCCCAGTGCCAGATCAAACCACTCGGTATCCATGATCGTAAAAAGTCGATTGTCGAGTGGAAACTTGGTGATGTAACGCTTACAAACTCTTGGCAAAAGGTCATCTGTCGCTTCTTCGGATCAGAAGGCTCAGTACCTCAAGTTGGTCACTTGGAAGCTAGATGGGAAATTCAGACACCGGTGGTTGGAAGTGGAATCACTTTATCAAGGTTAGAACCTACTAAAGGTGCAGAAGAATCGGATCCCTTCGCCGATGAATCATTAACACCGTCGTTGAGTAATTGGGCGGATGTGGAAACGTCGAGGAAAATCGCAGCAGGAAAGCCGTTGGCTCCATATGAGGCTAGATAGCATAAACAAGGGTTGTAATGGGAATCGGAATGGAAAGGGATATGGAAACTTATAAGGAAGGAGTTATTATTTTTTTCTTGATGGGCGTAGCTAGCTCGATTGATTTTTCCTTTTGTTGTGTGGTATCTCTGCTCTGATTTGGGCAAAAAGGAGATTTTTTAAAAGAAAAGTACATATACTGTGCGTGCATTTGATGGTGGTTAGGTAGAAAGTAATTGTTGTGTTGGAGCGGGCGAGCGAAAGGGGGTGGCGGACTGAATGGACTGGGACTGGCTATGTTTACTCTTTATTGGGAGGGGATATTAGCGGAGCGAGCGGCTTTTATTATGGTGTGGTTTAGTCCGACCGGTGGATGTGTATATATTTTACTCAATGTATTGCACGGGGTGATTGTATGATGGTTTTTGGTGCTTGATTGGGTTTTTGTGTGCTTGTGATTGAGAAGACTGCCGCTGATTTTGTTTACCTGGGGGAAACACTTCCTGGTGAGCTTTCTAATCAACTCCCTTCTTTTTTGGTTTTTCCCCGGTGAGCTTTCCCCGCTGATCCAACTCACATTTTCAACTCCCGGTGAGCTCTTTTTTTGAATATTTTTCGGGGCGGCACGCAAATACTAGGACCTAATCACTTGGTTTTATATCATCACTGCTATTACTCTCCTACCAGTAGACCCCATTTTTTATCTTCCACCTCCTCCCTCAGATCCCTGAAGTTTATATTTTGGTTGGTCTTGGTTTAAGAGCATGATATTAAGTATCTGTGCATCCGTCTATGAATGTTAAGAAAGGGCATGGAGAATGTTCTTGATGGTTATGGATATTTCTGAGTATTTTAATTTACTGTGGTTGAGAAGATTTAGTGGAGGTGGAAAATGGAATTGTTTTGTAGGGCTGCTGGTTTGGGGCGGGGAGTTGGGGGTTTGAATGGGCTTGAGTTGGTGGTTTGTGGCAAGGGGATGGAGTATTGTGGGTTTGGGAGTATGGGGATGGGGTTAGGGGGTCCCAGATAGTTGTAATCATTGGAATCACTGCAGGGCGCGATGGGGTGAACTGATGATCATACTCATAGTCTTGGTATAGTATGTATGATTTGATATTAATGCAAACTGGGTATGTAACACAGTTGTATGAGTTCTTGTATACGGGGAGCTTGATAGTGGAGCTTAATAGTGGAGTAGGGTTGCGTAGTCTGATATGGTATGTCTACTTTCGATGGAATACTTACTCGAGGATAGTCAGGTAACTAGTTACTTGATATATCTTCTCTAGGTAGCTGTTTGAAGGTGTCCAAGTGTCCTCTCGATTGGGGTCTCGGGAATTGGTTATTGAAACAAGGATTATGGATGTTGGGGCGATGGAGGCGCTGATTGAGGTTCATTTAGGGGGCTGGGATGCAAGTTTCTTTTCACAATATGTTTACTTGTCAACCTCGGACGAATTCATATAGTTCATGTTTTTCTATATCTCTAAGGTCCTTGCATCATGCAATGCAATACAAGCTATGAGCTCTAGTGCATCGTGGTTACGGGCCTCTGAGATCCAAATACCAATTGCTCTTTCTGCATCTCGCTTGCTACTACTGTACGGTATTTACCTTTGAGAAGGCGGCCTCGTTGATTCATGATTCATGACTGAGCCATTTTGACTTTGGGTAAAATGGTATACGGAAAGCTTAACATGAGAAGCAGAAGAGTTCTGAGATCTGGTTGTAGAAGTGGAGGTATGGGTGTGGGGCTGGCTGTTGATAAGACCTTGAGAGTGAAAACGAGAACGAGTGTTGCGTGAGGTGGTTTGATCCCTAGATTTGGAGCGTTTATGAGATTCTAGGGGTGCAACGCGATGGGGTGTTTGACCCTGCGGGTGAGTGGCGTGGACCACGGTTGGGCTGGAAGTATGGAGTGTGCAGGTGAATGATGGGTAGAATTCAGACTGCTTTGAGAAAGTAGGAGAGAAGACGGAAGCGGTAAGTAAACGAGGTATGAGATTGATCTTGGTTGCTGGATTGGAATGGTGCATGTTGAACTCGATTTGACGAAGACTTGACTTACATAATGGGAAGTGAGTGAAAGGTTTGGGGTATTTAGTGATTGAAGTGGTTGAAGTAGTTGAGGTGAATGATTTGATTCTGTAATTAGAGCTTCACATAGTCTTACTTATAGAACTTGCTTTTAGATACTAACAGCTTGTTGTCCATATCTCTGATGCCATAGAAAGTGAGTATGCCTTATAGAGTCTTCTGGAAGGTGTGTAGGATGTTGTTGCCACGTCCGCAAAGATATTCCACCAATACCTTATTCTAGTCATTCGAATCAAATTCTCAATCATCGAAAACACAATATGAAACTAAACTACATGTAGGAAGGAAACACAAGTGACGATGCTTCTCACAGTGTTGGAGCAACCTCTTTGGGTAATGTATTGACATTGAGCCAATACTACTGGCTGGGGAATGTGTATATACATCCTCATCCTACATGCTTTCTCCTTGATAGAGACTTTTTGCTAGAAAACATTGAGCGCTATCAGAAAATACAGGATTGGATAGTTGAAGTCTTGAAACTCAACAAAACATGCTACATGAGGCGAAGTCAGGAATACCATACCAACTGAACCTGCGAGTAGACCTCAGAAGTATGTAAGAAATACTTTAGCTAGACTCACAAAGCCAACATGGAGCAATATTATAAACCAAAAGCGGTTAGAGGTCGGACACATGAAGGTATAGACATTCATAAACATGTCATAGGAGGCTAAGCTAGGCACAAAACATCAATTGAACTTATTAATAGACCACAGAAGTACATAAGCAACTCTAGTTAGAACCTCAGAATCAATCCAACGTAGTTTTATGAATTGAAGGCGGTTAGAGTCCTGCTGTTATACAAATGGTTATGCACGAATCTATGGCCAGTTTAGTAATAAACTTACCTACCTCTGGTGCCTGGTCATTGCTATAGATCACTAGCTTCATGATTAAACTCCGGGTGACCTGGATGTCCCAGATTTCATAGAGAATCTACAGATCCGATGTGATGGTTTATGAAAGTGTATGTAATGAGTATGTGAACAACTGAATTATAAGTAATTTGCAAAGTCATAAGAGAAAGACTCCTGCTGTATAATACACAAAGTCATCTTCATAACTAGCATATCTTTCTCCACCAAATGACATTTGTGACGGGGGAGAGTTACCGAGCGTACCATGTTCAATCCTACTAAAGTTCCAGGGTTATAACCTTAATGTCTCACATTAGCCCTGTTCGAGCAACCCACCATCAATGACTGTGTATATTGTACTGACTGTGCACTTATATGCGCTTATGTCTCTGTATTCCGTTTCAGTAGAACAAGGCTGAGCTTATGGGCCTGGTACATGTTGCATGTTGCACGTGGCGCGGTTCACTGCTTGTGCATGCGTGTAGATAATGTATACATTGTGCTGCTTTGTGCTTGTTCGCAGATATCATGTAAGGTGCAATTCGTTGGGGTATTGGTTGGGTTTTGCATATTGATTCTGGCGGCATGGTAGCTGACAGTATCATATGGGATACCGAGAGACATATAAGACAACTGCGTGCCGCATCTGTGATGGGGAAAACTGATGAGGGGTAGCCGGGTGTGGGGTTTGTGTCCTTCTCACCTATTGATCGAAGTGGTGAATCGTGAGGACCGTACTGCATTGTGAAGGAGAGGTGGCAAGTGTTGAATAAGTGAATTGGCTTGTAATATTTGTCATTGATTCCTGCCTTTAGGACGTGTATTGTAAACCTGTAGTACTGGTGGATTTATTTTGTGAATGAGGAGCTGTTATGCAGTTGTAACTGATGTACCTGGAGCAACGAAGGGAGGGACAGTACTCGTAAGGATAGCTGTGAGGGTGTCGAAGCAGACATATTTCTTTTCTTTACCCTTCTGTGTCTTGAAGTAACGTAATATCTATATTTATATTCACTTTCACCTCAACTTCAACTGTAGAAGCTCTTTCGTCATCAAGGAAATGTGACCGTAGTGGCAGTTTTAAGCTTAAATATCTTGCTTTGGCTTCAAACTTACAACAACCACCTTCTTCTATCCAACTCAACATCACTTCTGACTTACCGAAACACCCCAACAATACCAAATCTTATTCATCTTACTTCCAACCAACTTTTTAAACCAAAACTATACCAGATAAATCCTTCCCAGAAGACTTTAAGCCTCTGCAAATAACCTCAAATAATTGCAACCATGTCTGACACTGGCAACTTTGGAAGCAACGACAACTACGGTGATGGCGCGAATCAATACGGTTCTCAAAATTCTGGTGATGACTATCAGCAGACTGGTAAGCCTATCATGATACTGTGGATAGAAATTTAGATCTAACTTGATACCGTAGGTGCCGATGATCAATCCAACAGTCGCAACTTCGGAGACAATACGCAGAGTGGTATGTGCACATTGTCTTTATATTATCCAAGTCTAACTTCAGCTTTGCAGGCGCTACTATGGGTGATTCTGCCAACTTCGGTGGTGATGCACAGACTTATGGAAGTAGCACTAGTGAGCAAACTGGCGGGAACACCTTCCTTTCCAACCAACCTGATTCAAACAATCCTGTCACCACTCTCCACAGTGGCATTAGCGGCAGTAGGGATGCACAAGCATACAATCAATCTACTACTGCTAGTGGAGATGATGGCTTAGATTCTAAGGATGATGGCACCTTTGGAGGCGATGGAAGCAAGTCTTACAATGACGATTATGCCAACAAGCAGGGTGATGGAACATACGGCGCAGGTGATTCCACTTCCGATGCCTATGGCGGCTCCGAGTCTACTTCCGGTGGCATTGGCGGCAAATATACTACCTCTACAGGACTTGATCAGGCGGGCAATTACGGAGGCGATGACCAGAACACGAATGCATCTGGTGGATTCGAGGACACCTATGGAACTTCCAGCGGTGCATACGGAGCAGACAACACAACCTCCCAGTCAAACACCTTTGGAGCTGATGACCAAACAACATCTGACAGCTATTCAAAAGACCCAACTATCTCCGGTGGACTCGATGACACCCAAGGCACTTCCAATGACGGATATGGAGATGACCAGGTAGCAAAGAAAGACTTTGGAGGCACTTTTGGTAGTTCGGATGGGAATCAAACTTCTGGAGGTAAGCAGCCACACTAGTGTCCTACATCAAGTGAAATGCTGATCTAAATAGATTATGGTGATAACTCTGACCAAACTACCGGAAGCTCATCAGGCGATTATGGTTCAAATGATACTGATGATCAGGGAGGTCACCATGCGACCAACCTTGCGAAGAAGGGTTTGGAGAAAGCCAAACAGCTTTTCAACTAATAGTAAAAACCGGGAACTTTAGGGCAACATTTCTGCGGGTTTCTTCGAGTGGTTCTTGATCAATATGTTTGCGATGGTTTCGAAACGGGGATATCCTAAGAGATGAGAGGTGATGATGGGGCGGTTTCGGTTGAAGCTTTTAAGGTTATTTGATTTGTGGACCTGCCTTAGCAGAGATATATGCGATGAACTTCCACGGCGACATGAACCAGGGTACGCAAGATGCGATGATATTTGGGTTACAAATAAGTAGCTAGTCAATAAATCTATATTGATGATAATATGCACAAACTTCAACTTACCGTAATGGCGGGGTGTTTACACGTGAAATCGTGTTTTTGATTTTGTATCCACCAAACTGGAACTTTCAAAAAGCTTCACAAATACAATTTTTTCCAAAAAGTATCCTCAAAAATAAGCCGCTACTGTTCAATATGGGAGTTAATGATTCCGTGTGCTCAAATCTTGTAAATTCGAGAAATATCACAGATAAATTGTCGGGTTCGTAGGGCCAATAGAGTGTCTTGTTGGACGTGATTACATAATCATTGTATGTTACCTCAATTCCATGTAAACAACAGCTTCGCGTTTACGGCTTTCTCCCCTCCATGTCGCGACAACAACAAATACAGTACATTAAATTGTAAATCACCATCGAGGGCAGCCGAACCCAATTTACAATCATATTGCAACGCGAAAATTCCTGGCGACAAAAAAACTTCTAGTTCAATTAGCCAAAATGGCTCTACACGATATTGCTATGGGTTTCTTAACATTTGACAGCCGCATAGCTTCGTTCCAAACCGCACAACCTCGTGGTCGCAGAGCCTCGAACGCCAGCGCAAAAGCCCCAAAGACTATCAAATGGCCTCATAAGTTTTTACAACCAGAGCAGGTACGGCACGCACCTTTCTGTTCTGATACAATCAACACTGCTAACCCGCGAAAAGCTTGCAAAAGCAGGTTTCTTCTATCATCCCTCCCAAAACAACCCCGACAACTGCGCTTGTTTTCTCTGCCACAAATCTATCGACGCCTGGGAAGAAGGTGATGATCCTCTAGTAGAACATCTCAAGCATTCTCCCGATTGCGGTTGGGCGATTGTCACGACTATTGAAGCACAAGATGGCGTATTAAGTCAACAATATCCTGCCAGTGTGGAAATGATTGAAGCACGAAAGGCAACTTTTGCAGGACAATGGCCGCACGAGTCCAAGAAAGGTTGGAAGTGCAAAGTTAAGCAGGTACGCATTACAGAAAGCATGATAGCATATTAGGTTCGCTTGGACTGACGCGTTGATAGTTGGTAGATGCCGGTTGGAAATATACACCTACGCCAGATTCTGATGATATGGCTACTTGCACCTATTGTTCGCTGGCATTGGATGGATGGGAGCCATCCGACAAGCCATTAGAGGAACATTTCAATCGATCGCCAGACTGTCCGTTCTTTACACTCGTGGAGCAGCATAAAGCTTCTGCCAAAAAAGGAAAGGGTAAGAGGGGTAGAACCTCTAAGGCATCTAGATTGTCAACGCAATCTGTCAATGATAGTAGCATGCTCGACAGTACCATGATGGACACCACGATTGTTGATAATTCACTTCTCGACAATACAGTCCTTGATAACACAATCCTTGACAGTACATTGGTCGATGAACCCCAGGCAAAGCCTGCAAAAAGAGGCAGAGGCGCCAAGTCAGCTAGAACGTCAACCCAATCAGTTATGGAGACTTCTATTCTTGAAGAGTCTCAACCCAAACCTGCTAGAAAGGGCAGAGCCACCAAAGCATCCAGAGCTTCAACACAGCCCGCAAACAATACTTCTAACACTACAGCCGACAACACAGTCGAGCCCACGATCGAGCCCACAATCGAGCCCACAGCTGATCCCATGGAGGTCGAAGTCGAAGCCGATCAACCAAAACCTCCCACTAAAAGGGGACGACCTACAAAGGCGACCCGAGAATCGATGCAATCAATGTCATCGAGCACTACTGGCAAGAAGCCTAGAGCCACTCGCGGCAGAAAGAAAAAGAGCGACGATAAGGGGGATAATGTCGAGGCCGCACTACCTGCACCGACAGCATCTAGACTCTCAACGGAATCACCATTATTTAGTAACCCAATCGACACTAGTAAGGCTAATGATGAGGAGATGGATAAAGATGAGGAGATGGGTAAAGATGAGGATATGCAAGCCGACCTTGAACTTCCAGAAGCACCCACCTCGACTACTATTACTGATGACCTTGCGATTCCAACGCCTAAAGCACCAAGGCTGTCGACACAGTCTGTTGCATCAACCGCAACCAACGCTACTAGCGCCAATGCACAAACCAAACCTACTCGTGGTAGAAAGAGGAAAAGTGATGATATGAACGGAAATTCACAAATGCCAATACTACCTCCACCTAAGAGAGTTGCACGAAGCGGGTCATCAAAATTAGCATCTAAAGCATCCGTAGCGCCATTACGCGCCCCAAGCCCCGAAGAAAGGATACCCTCGAGCCCAGAAGAAAGAGGCCCCTCAAGCCCAGTGGACAGGGTTCTCTCGAGTCCAGATGATAGACTTCCTTCTCTGTCACCCCAATCTTCTCAGTCGTCCGACGCAGAAAACCAACCACCGTCGTCCCGACCATCTCTTCAAAGACCGGCCACTCCCCAAACCGTCAGTCGCACAAACATGAACACCTCTCCCTCCAAGCGAAATATTGTTGCTGGCCCCGAATCCACTATACCTTGGGAAGAAATCAATATTGATACCATCTTCATAGCCGATGAAACTGAACACGAGAGATCTGCTTTTGGGATCGCGCTCGATAAGTTGAAGAATGGAGAGCTTCCAGAGAAACAGATGACGGTCGAGGAATTCATTTATCATACTGCGGCGATTGCGGAGGAGAAATTGAAGGAGGAATGTGAGAGGATGGTGGGAGAGTTTGAGAGGCAAGGTATGAAGGCTTTGGCTTGCTTGGAGGCTATTGAGGTTCTTTGATTGTTTATAATTTGGGTGTCAATGGGACCGGACGGGGAGGGGAGTGGTTTTGGTAATGGTACCCGACACTTGTATTTGTGGGACTTGAGCATTGTCAGGAGTTATGTGGATGGAGTACGGGGGCATTGTATTGATAGCATCTGTAGCCCAGGGTGGCCATTAGGATTGGAAAAATAAGAATTGAATGGCTGATTACTCTTTATATCCCGTAATGCCTTCTATGATTGTGATGAATTGATATTTCGAGTGGCAAACTTTGTGGGATGAATCACTTGGAGCAGGAATTATTTCAAACAAGATAGCTTCAATGGTTATACTATTTTCCCCGTGCATGCATGCAAAGCTAATCTCTCTCCTGTAGATATAGACGCATTAAAATATCATCATAAGTTAGCCACCGCCATCATCATAGCCAGCCACCCACCCATTTCATACAAAGCAATATTCATACACATACACATGCCCAAATTATTGCCTCTCTCTTCAAATCCCCACTTCAAATCAAGCATATATTTCCCTTTCACAAAATCCCCACTACCCTCTACCCCACCCTAACCGTCCCATCCCCCCTCTTCTCCTCATAAAATTCCAACGTCAACGCCGCCAAAAAACAAGGTATACTCCCCCTCCCATTAACCCAGAAATTCAAAGACTCCCATATCCTTCCCGCAAACGCACTTTCTGGTCCTCCGCTAACTTTCATTGTTCCTCTTTCTCCATCGAATACTATACTATTTTCCTCTTCTCCACTACCTGGGTAGAAAAAGGAAGTAACTTTTAATTTCCCATCCGGTTGAAATACTATATTCCATCCAAGCAGCGAAGAGATTCCCTCTCGTAATTCTTGCGATTTTAAACCCCAGACTTTTTTAAGTCGGTCGGATCGAAGTCTTTCTTCTTTGAGGGCGCGTTGTGATTCAAGAACTAGATCTTGTTGGGTGCGAAGGGTGGAGAGTGGAATGTTGGCTGTGGGTGGGAGGGAATGAGTTAATTGGTTTAAGAGATCGGTATTTTCAGCGCGGAGAGCGGTGATGGTAGAGAGTTTTATGGCTTCGAAATTCGAGGTTGGGTTATCGCGTAATGAGAGAATGCGGGTTTGGGAATGGGTGGTTGCGGCTTGGAGACGTTCTTGGGTGACGGATAACTCTTTTTCTAATACCTTCTGGCTGGTTTGAAGTGTGTTGAGTGTGTCTTGTAGTTTGCGGTTTTTGCGGGTGAGGAGACCGATTCGTTCGTTTTCTTCGGGGGCTTCTTCGCGGGGTCGTTTGGTGCCGGTTGAGGATGCGGGGGAGACGGGGGGTTTGGCGGTTTCTGCGGAGGAGAGATCGGCTTGGAGGGTTTGTACTTCGCGACGGTACTCGTCGACCATGCTTTCTAGTTCTTCGATACGTTTGATCTTGCCGTCGTCTGCGTTCTCTCCGGCGCCAAAGGCCTCATCTTCTGCGTCAAAGGTCTTGAGCTGTGCGCGAAGATATTCTACCTCCTTGATAGCTAATGCACGTTGTCTTTCCAGACGTAGTCTGGCTTTTGCATCCCCTCCACTGCTACCCGAGATTTTCAGCTTCTCAATCTCTTCACCTAGAGTTTTCTTGTCGTTCTGTAATCCCTCGATAATATTATCCCTATCCATAACCTCTGATTCCAACGCTCCAACTCTTTCTGCTAGAGTCGCTATTTGAATTCTTTCCTCTACCAGTGCTCTTGCCAATTCTTCAGGAGAATTAAACTCGATTTGACCATCCCCACCGCTTTGATTCTGTAGATATGCAGTCCATGCCAGTCGCTCGTCTTCCAATCTTTGTCGTTGTAGTCTAGCTTCTCCAAGTTCGTTTTGAAGATCATCCATAGCATCAACTTTCCTCTGTAAAGTTCGCTTTTCTTCTTCGACAACTTCTACACTCTTGTGTAGTCTCTTGTAGTGCTTCAGTTCAGTCGACTGTTCCCGGTTGGAGGCTTCCAAATTTCTAATATGTGTAACCTGCTCACTCAATTCTCTCTTGATGATTTCAAGAGTATCTGCATCACCGGTTTGAGCTTTTAGTCGGAGTACTTCTGCCTCTAGAACTCCATATTCTGTATCTTTATCTGCAACGGCCTGCTGAACACTTTGCAGCAATTCTTCTCTTCGGTCGCTGTCCTGTTGCAAATCCTCTACACTCCGCTGTAATGTCTGATTCCGGCTCTCAAGCTCGGATACTTTTCTTTCTAGCATACGATTATTTTCCTCACTTTCAGTTCTTATATCTTCTAATTCCTCCTGTAATTGACGCTTGCTCTCCTCTACTTCCCGAACCCTTTTTTCCAATGCCGTTTTCTCGTTGCTAGCGGCATCACGAATCTCAATCATTTCTTTTTGTAAAGACTCATATTGTCGTGTTGCCGTATTTCGTTCTCCTTCTGCTGTTTGTTTTGCCTTGAAATCATCTTCACATTTGCGCTTTGCTTCCCTGAGTTCATTTTCATGTCTTAATTTCGTAAGTTCTTCCTCCTGCTTGTGGTTGTCGATAGTATATTTTAATGTCTTTACTTCTGCCTTTAGTTCTTCCAATTCCTTGCGTCGTTTTTCTGCATCTTGTTCACTCTCAACTTGGTTTGTTTCCCTTTTGTAATCGCCTGATGTTGTTCGTGTTGATTGGCGAAATTGCTCCGTTCGTGAAGGTGGCCTATGACCGGATTCAGTTCCAGTCAGGAAATCGAAACTGGGCTGTGTATTTGCGGCGCGTGCAATCGCAATCTACATATTAAATTAACAAACATTAATTTGGTGAAGATAACCAAAATCGCAAAAATAAAAAGCTTACCCTCGATTGAACACGAGGTAAACTACTACCCCCCATGCTTGTCCTATGCCCGCCATTTGTTGAAGACCTCCTCCCAGAAGATTCCGCAAATTCCTGGGGTGTATGCGCCCTCATTGTCGTAGGCGTTAATTGTCGAGTGGTTGTCGTGATGTCGATAATAAAATTGTCGCAAAGGTTGAAGAATTGCAATTGTGTAAGGGTGAGTTGATGATTACGTAATAACAACAATCTTTAATGGGGACCTTGTTGGCCGGGGAGCGAGGACCAGCTACAATCTAGATTGATCTAAAAGAGGAGTGAGTTCGCTATCCCTTAATTCGAGGTACATCAGTCTTGAGAAGACTATGGTGAATTTCGTTGAAGTTTATGATTTATTATTTCTTCGCTAGTAATTTCCCTACCTTGAACGCGCCATCGAACCGTAATCTTATACGGTATCAGTACTGTTTCCCTCAATGGTATGAATTGGGACCAACTTGTCAGGTTTGCCTACGGTACTTGAAAGGAGTGTGAAGTCACAGAACCATACATAGCTTTAAACGGCGGAGATCCCATTTCATCATTGTACGGTACTATCTACTACTACAGTATGTAGCTATGCTGAAACGATGATGTCTACAAATCTTCGAGTGCACATTGCAGTACGTACTCAAGTACGAAGTCATTACTAGCCTTTTCTGCCCCCATTCTCAATAATAATGTTAGGACTACTAAACCCTCTTCTAGAAGCTCTTCAAGATTGTCCAGTGCTTCTCGAACAAAATTTAAGCTTTCATCGAAGTTCACCCTCCAATACCCGTTTCGGAAAGCATATGCTCGGGTACCTGACCCCGCCCCACCTACTATTAGAAGTAGTACCGGCAGAGTTGTTGCTGACTAAGTGAAACTACTGCAAGGTGGATATCTCGATAGCTTCGTTCTTTCCTTTCCTCATTACTCGTAAAGGACAACAGAACTCACTTTCTTATGGATTTTCACAACCGGTAACAAGTTCGCAGCATATTGCTGCTCCAAATTCCTCAAAAATTAAGATTCATATGGGATATATTCCCCCAAAATAAGAACACAATGGCAACCCGTCAGCTCTTTGTATGGACACCTTTAGCTTCTTACTCCTGAGCTACGCATAGCTAACAATATCATCACAACAGTTCCTAAGAGCTTTGAGGTCCGCCCAAGCGATTCCCCGAAATACATATGCTAGAGGACTATATCGATCGCACACCCGCGTTTTCTCAACTACGAACGACTTTCGCTTTGCATCCAAAGCTTCCCCCGACCCTCAAGTTAAGCCTGTCGAAAGCAAGTCCGCCGATGGAAGTTCCGCGCCTACCTCATCGGATGCCAAAAACCCTTCATGTGCCGAATGTTCGAGTCTAGCTAGTAGCATACCTGCACCCGCAGATTGGGAGGACAATCCGAATTACAATATAGAGAAGTTCTCGGAGCTCCCGCATTCCAATTTCGGTGTGAATCAACACATGGTTATCAATGATGAGTTCAAAGAAGCTTTGAGGCAAATACTATGGCAGTTTAAGGCCCCAATTAGATACGCATTTGCATACGGATCCGGCGTGTTTCCACAATCAACCCATACGAGGGCGACGGCATCAAGTATTGCATCGATCCACCCAAAACCATCTCCAGCGATAGTCGAACAACAAGGCGGGAGCCCGAAGATGATAGACTTTATATTCGGTGTATCTTTTACCCAGCATTGGCATTCCCTCAATCTAAATCAACACCGAGATCATTACTCTGCGCTCGGGTCGCTCGGGTCAGCAGCAGTTTCCGCCGTCCAGGATCGTTGGGGGGCAGGCGTCTACTTCAATCCATATGTGACAGTCAACGGAACTCTGATAAAATACGGCGTGGTTAATTTGGATACACTTTGCACGGATTTATCGGAATGGACAAGTCTTTATATTGCCGGGCGATTACAAAAACCAGTCAAAATCCTACGAGATGATCCCCGTGTGCGCCTTGCCAACCAAGTTAACTTAATATCTGCTTTGAGGGCGGCGTTACTTCTTCTCCCGCCCAACTTTACTGAGCAGGAATTGTACGGGACTATTGCGAATATCAGCTATATGGGGGATCCAAGAATGGTATTGCCAACGGAAGACCCCTCAAAAGTCGCAAATATTGTCGGAAACAACTTACCACATTTCCGGCGATTATACCTACCTCTTATTGATACTTTGCCAAACGTCAATTTTAATGACTCGAAATGCTCCCATTCCGATTGGGCATCAGACCCATCATCCAATGTACGATTAGCTCAAGACATGGATCCAGTTCGAAGAGGAAACATGGTAAGACGATTGCCAAAATCATTTCGATCAAAACTATACTTCCAGTACCAGAAAAAATATCAGATACCCCAGTTGGAATTCAACAAGATGCTCGAGGCGTCACAAGATGAGGATGCGACTAGGATTAACAGAAGAGAGGGGGGTGGATTTGAACAGAGAATCGCCAGAGAACCAGCAGAACATCTGAGAACAGAAGTCAGGAGAGTCATCAAAAGTACAATTGGCTGGCCAAGCACAAGCCAAAGCTTAAAGGGACCATTCACAGCCGGGATTCGCAAAACATGGCGATATATGAGCGAAAAGATGGCGAAGCATTCAGAAGGGAAACGGAAAGCAGCTGAGAAGGCGAAGGAGCTGAAGAAGGATTGATAGAACAATTCTCTGGATTTCTTCTTTTTCCTCCTTTGTAATGATGATATGATTAAATAGGGGATTTTGTATTTTGCGATGTATAATGTACATAGATGGGGTGAAATCTTCTTTTGGGGGAATCCTGGATTTGAGATGGGCTTGTCTCTTTCTCGTTGACTCTCTTGGTGAAGGTAAGGCGGGGTTTTATCGGAGAGCGATACTCAGAGCCTTGTAAGCCCTTCTTTTATTGGCGGGCGGTTTTGGTTACTGCTCTTGTTCTTTCATGGCAGATCATGCATGGACGTATGGATGGATACACTTGGCGGGGTTTGTACGCATTTGGGTAGGTTAGGTACCTGGTAGACAGACGGATGGGATACATGTTCGTAGCGCTTTGCACTATAGCGTAGATGCTATCTAGAAGATGCGATGTGAGTGTTCAATTCAATGATGAACGCACGAACGCGTAGTTTGATGATTCTTGATTCTTGGTTTTATCTCCCGGTGAGTCAACTAACGATTTGTAACTGCTTGTCTGGTGAGTTTTGGGGGTGGGAATTGAATCCTCAGTGGATTAGTTTTTTATTTCCCGGTGAGCTTATAATTTTTTCCCAATTTGACCAAGGGTGTTGGGTAAGAATTCCTGTTAATGTCCCGGTAACCTCTCCTCATATGTAAGTATTGTACCAAAACAGAGCTTTGAAGAATCCACGAAGTCAAATCTATTGTGTGTATATTTGAAGCAAATAGAATGCATTATACAGTTTCTATGATATTTATTAGAGTTGAGCACGGAAATTCAGAAACAAAGTTCTGATATTATGGGATGAAATTAGAGATTTATGCTCTAGAGGTTGTAATAACATGCCCGATGATCCTGGTTAAAGTATGATATACGCACTTTTATAGAACTGGTTACTTCCTTAACCCTGTATCTCGAGGAATTTGTGATTGAAAAGATCTATAGTAATTTCTCTTCATTTTCATAATTTTAAATCGCCAGAACATTATCTTTCTAACTTTTTCATAAATTATGTTTGTTATTGAGTTTAGGGAATTCCTTATTCATTGACCGAGTAAGATTTGAAGTTTGGATACTATCATATTGGCATTACAAATACGAAATTTTGGGTTTGAAGTGACAGATGTTGGGAAAGTTATCTGATGTCGATTATTATGTTGTGATGATGATTTTGTTTTCATTTCCATGGTATCCACGTGGGAAGTGTTTCATGAATTCAAATGTGACGTGTATGGTCGGCAAGTTTTCTCTATCAGACAGACAGTAATGGAGAGATCTTTCTCATCTCTGATAAACAAATATACTGTGTTGATGAGGTGATTGCAGTTGAAATACACTTTTTAGTATGTGGGGTTAGCAAGGGGCTGGATGCCATACGGCATCTATCCTATTCGTGCCTGTATATTAATTTACAAGTACTACCGATATATTATTGTTTACATGGGCGGCCAAATACCGGTTGACACGGTAGTTCTCAGCGTAAGGACGGGAAATATACTACTGTAGCAAGATTGAAGGACCACAAGTTAAGCTTTTTCATTATTCCGATATGATCGTCCACCTTCACCAGGCATTACGTCTCGGCAATCAAGCGTTACGTACCATTAACCTGGTATAGGGGTATTTCAACCAATCAACTTTTCAGATGAACCCAGATGAATCCAAACATTTGTGCATTGCAAAAAGTACAAAACAGCTTGAATGTTTCCCTGATGCAAATTGGCTGAAGTTTTGTTTCTTATCTTCTTCGTTGTATGTATCTGCGAGAACTATCTATACATTCTTTATCTGCTTCAAGTTGATCAATTATTGAATTTGTTATCTTTTTTGGCTTTATACATTCTTTCTAAAATGCGTGCTGCTTCTACACTCTCTTCAGCAGCCCTGATTGGGTCTGCTATTGCAGATACGCATTATATGTTCACGGGCTATTTTGCAGGATCGGAGATCACTGGACTTACTTTTGATGATGCTACGGATTCTCTGACGGTTACGAATAACATTACTATTAACGTTAATGATACAATGGGTTCCAAGTGGATCAACATGGATGTAAGTACTATTATCTTTCTACCACAATAGCCTACCCTCGTATCCTTTCTATCGAGCTTCCACATTGGATTTACCACTTACTGTATACACATAGTACCGAAAACAAAACCTCTACGTCGGCACTGCCGGCGCCTTCCAAAGCTACTCGATCAACACGGACGGCGGCCTCACCTACACAGGCAATGTATCCACACCCTCCAGCCCCACCGGCTGCACAAGCGCAAACCACATAATATCGCAAAGCATCCCCCCCTACTCCGTCTTCGGCATCATATACGGCGGACCCTCCGGTATCCTCGGCTGTCCCACAACCATAATGTCTGTCTCATCCACCGGCGCCCTAAACTCCAGTGTCGCAACAGTAGACTATGAACCCACATCCAACATCCACGGCGCATGGCTAAGTCCCTCGAACGATTTCCTCTACTCTGCCGACGACGACGGTAATAGTGTTTATGTGCATTCCTACGATTCTACTAGTAATACTGTTACGGAAATTCAACATCTTGATGCGAAGAATGAATCTGATCCGAGACATTTAACGGTTCATCCTTTCGGTACTTATGTTTATGTTGTATATGAAGCATCTAGCGAGATAGCTATTTATTCCCGGGATAATTCAACTGGGTTACTCGAATTTACTAATACGACTTATTCGCTTTTACCAAGTGGATATACAAATGCATCAGCATCGTATTGGGCAGATGAGGCATTACTTTCTATTCCAGCTGTTGGGGGTGATGCGCCTAAATATTTGATTGCAGCGACGCGGTCACGTACTACAACATTACCGGGATATGTGTCTGCGTTTGCGTTGGATGCTACGACGGGAGCGGTTACATCGCAGTTATTTTTATTGGAGACGAATGGTTCGGGTGGAGCGGCTAATAGTCCTACGCCGTCGATTTTTAGTGAGGAGGTTTTTGCAATTACGGATAGTGCGGAGGATACGGTGGATATTTGGAGGATTAATGGGACGACGGCGAAGACTGTGGCGAGTGCGAAGCTTGAGAATGGCCCGGCTAATGTGCAGTGGTATTCTTGAGATATGAATGATGTTTCATGGGATAGGAAGGATGTTGTCTTTGGAGGAAGAATGTGAAAGGGGGTTGATTCTTGGATTATTCTTCATTCTAGGCCGAAGTGATACTATCTGTTTACCAGGAAACTATTTGGATTATATCACGAATTTTAGATGATGAGTCGAAGTACGAAAGGTGTAACGCTCCAGAAATGAATCCTAAAGCTACGACGACAATAATGAAACTATTTGCCGGCCGGAATCAATGATGACCAATTTTCTTTCAATCGAAGTTTTCCACATCATTTCTTGACATGTACTCTTTTTTTAACTACTCATCCAAATTATAGCTTTCTTTGAGTTTTATTATTTATGATATCAATTTACTCCCCAACGACTATTTTTTAGGTTTTCGAACGCTGTATTTAACACCTCTCACCAACATACACCCCAAGACAACTAGATCTTGCAGCTTCAATCTAAGTAACACCTTTCCTCGGATCATACCTGTAATAGAGACGAAGTCTTCCCCGTTTTCCAAATCGACCAACCTCTTTCAACTAGCCCAGAAACAAATACCCCATGAGCAACAAATCCAACAACATGCCAAAAGAGAGCCGACGAAGTGTGAGAAGAAGTGCAAGATTAAGTTCGCAGTAAGCTATACATCAATTATCCACATAACTCATGATCTATACTAAGAGTAACATAGAACAATTCCTCGAGAGCGACATAGATCAGCAAATTCAAATCCTCGCAGAAATAGCATCGCTTCCAACATGTCAGCATCTACCACTTCCGATAATATTACATCTTCTTCACTGAGTTCTCTGGTATCCAACGATTTCCCCTCAAGTATCAAATCAACAGTCGCAGGATCAATAACTACACATCTGTCAAGTATACAGCAGATACCATCACAAATACGAACTGCAATACCAAGAGTCGCCTCGTCTAATATGGACTCAGTTGACGTTGAGTGAGTTACACAACTTGAAGATACCCATATCCTGGATTCCAACGAATCAGATCCCGACTTAACAAGCTCTCAACTATTATTCAACAATCATATCACAACATTACGCACCACAGCCCGAGCTCCAAGTCCCACTCTCTTCTCAGAATCAGAATACGACGAAGTCGAAGCCGCAACTCGACTCCTCAGTATTCATCAAACACTAGATGGAAACTGTATAGACTGCATAACCAAAACCTTTTCGGACCCACCAGGAATCTTTATATGTGTAAGTACATGGGCCTCTTCAGCCATCGGCCCACTAAGTTTACACTCTGTACTTTCCGCCACTTCATCAACTCATACCGTATATCCCCCAACAGACAGAGATCTCTTACCCTTGGATGCCTCTTCCACTCAACTTCTAATCCCACTCCACGATATAATTGCCTATCGATGAACTATAGCCGTTATTGACAAGTTGAAAAAAAACGTATATATATTCGATGATTTACCACGGTTTGTATTTGCTAAAGAATACATTACCAGGATATTATTCGGATTTCGGGAAATATTTGGTAGGTTAGAGGAGTGGAGCTTTTCGGGTGTGAATAGACAGGTAGCGAAGGATTGGACGGGTTCAGGGTTGTATCTTTTGAGGAATATGGAAATGGTGTTGAGGGCGTTTGGGATGAAGCCGAGGTTTTATTTGGAGGAGGGGATGGAGGAATTGAGGATTGGGTATTTGAATGGGTTGGGGATATGGAGGGAGGTGCTGGATGGGAATATTGAGGGGTGGAAAGAGTGTGTGGATAAGGTTTGGAGGAGGAAGTTTATGGTGGAGCCGTAGGACGGGGGGTGCTTGTGTTGAGTTAGGTGGTGATGGAATATGATTTGAAATAGAGGACTTTTCGGCTTTCGACTGATGTAGGTTTGGAAGAGTGGTCTTATTTTCTAGGTTTCTATGAGTTAGAAAACGCCTTTCACTGAGGCCCTCCATTCCCATACCACAAACTCTCACCTAAACACCATCCCAACTTCCTATCCGTCGATCCTTCCCATCTCCCCCCTCCTAACGTACCACCACAACCCCCACCCTCTCTCACCAAGGATATCTCCTCCCATCCCAAGTCCAAAAACTCGCCACAGCCGCACCAGCTTGAGGTTCAGGCTCATAAGTACCACCCACTATCACCTTTTCTCCATCCCCTATTGTAATCATTTCCCCTACATCTCTGGATGAAAGTCTCCCTCCCTCGTCCTCCCCACCTTTCCCTTTCTCAGAAATCACTTTCAAACACCCGCGAACACTCTCTTCGGCTTCCATTAGACCGGCTACGGCCCAGGATTCGACGCCCGCCATGTCAGTGGCGACTTCGCCGGGGTGGAGGGCGAGGATGGTGGGGACGTTTGGTGTAGTGCTTGTGGTGGAGCTGCGGGTTCGGTGGAGCTCGGCTGCTAGGTGCTGGTTTTGGGGTGGGGTGTTAGTTATAGGGTGTGAGAATTGGGAGCGGGGAGGTGGGGTAAAAGAGGAGCGGAAGGGAAGGGATTAATATGAGTATGTTAATGGGTTATATAACCATGGTAGCGTATGTAGATAGATAGCTTCATCATATCCTCAGCAACTGAATTTTGCGTACGTAAAAAGCTACACTATATAGCTTCCCAAACTGGTATATCGAAACCATCCTGTCATTGTATCCCAACCAAGCAAGCATAGCGATATTAATAACCAAACCCAACCCCACCTCCCTTTTTCCAACCCTCGACAAAAAAAAAGCAAAGAGAATCACGATAAATAAAAAATAAACATACCCTAATCCCCATATTCAACGCCGCCTTGGAAGCCGCATAAGCCGCAAAACCATCTTCATGGGAACGAAAAATCCCCGCGGAACCGGAGTCTGATGATATGAAAACAAGAGTGGAGATTTCGATATTGGGGTTGGAGGAGAGGAGATGGTTGGCTAGGAGGAGGGGTCCGATGGTGTTGGTTTGGAAGTGGTGGGTCCAGGTTTGGGAGGTTCTGTTGAGGGGGTGAGGGATGTTAGATTTTGGGTGGTGAGGGGGGTATGTGGAGGATTGGGTATGGAAGGGGGTGTGGGTTGGGAGAGAGAGAGAGAGATAGTGAGTTTGATGGGGACGGGAGTTCGCTAAGGATGGAAAGAGAGGGGATACGACAAGGTACTTCCTTCATTCCTTCCTCATTTTGGTGGTATAAGTGACATGCAAGATCATAGTACAGTCATTCAACACTCCACCAATAACATCACAGAAAATAAGAGTGGATAACCAGAAAAGAGAATAAGCACTCACCCTCCCAACACCCTATTCGGATATTCCAAAATCCCCGCATTCAAAACCACAGTATCGATCTTCAGTGGAGAGTACACAGGCTTTTCGATACCATCATGTTTGGAACTCCTCAAAGGCGACTTCAATAAACCTTCACATAATGATTTCATACTATTTTCATCATTGATATCGCATTGCATTGTAATCAAATAGGTATTTGCAGACCCATCACTGTACTGGGCCTGATTATACTTTTCCGAGAGATCGAGCAGTGTTTTAGGGATTTTTGGCGTTCGGAATGTAGCAATGACAATTACGTCGAGATCAGAATCTTTCGGGGTAGCGAGAAGTTGACGGGTAAATTCGAGACCGATGCCACGGCTGGCGCCGACGATGAGGTAGACTTTCTGGGGACGGGTGGATGACATTGTTACTTTTTGCTGATGTTTATTTGTGAAGGTATATATATACTGGTAAATCGAAGACGAATCTAAATTTTAAATAAACGTTTGAAATAAAATATAGGAGTGTGTGTATTGTGTGCTTGATATGTTGTATAGCAGCGTTCTATATACTTATATTGCCACCCGCCCACTTCTCGCGGGAATGAAATCATGTACATGGAGGATTCGTCCATGGTCCCAAAGCTTTGTGATTCGCGAACCCGTCTATTTAAATATGTAGCAAATCGAGATCGTGAACCTACCTTTTGATATCCGTACCGTAGGCGGCGGCTTCCTATGTACAGCGTGTTGATTCTATGCCCAAGCGAAGAGATTTTACAAGGTTTTTGTGTTGGGTATACGAAGAGTTACCCAATTGCCGGATCAGGGAGTTCAATCGCTACCACTGAACTGAGTATGCTATGCGTGAAATCGGCCATGCACGTGTGCTGCAGGCGCGTATGTAGTTCTTCTTTTTCACTGTATTAAATGGTGGGGTGAGAGCGTGATTATCGGGGAATTGTTGGCTTGGCTTGGTGTAGGTTAAGAAGGTGGGGGTGGGACGAACTGGGGTAATTACGGAGTACATGAATTGGGCCCTCCGCCATATCTAGCCCAGTTTACTTTTTACTATTATATGTGTAGTTGCCAATTTTGCTTTAAAGTGTACTTACAGTGTAATTCCATAAATCCGATTTAATAGTTACGCATTACAATCGATTAGAGATGGAAAACAGAACTGGTACATACAGTACTACCTCCAATGATATGATGCCGACCGGTAAAAGCCAACACTAAATACGGATTACGATTCACGATGGGAATATGCCAATGCAAATGAGAAGTTGTTGATGCGCCAACCTCTCTTGACCCTAAATTCCCCTTTATCTTTGATATCAAATCAGATACAACCAAATCAGACCTAAAGCCATTCCATCTCTCACAAATTCGCACCACAAACTCCCCTGGTGATCAATACTTACTCTTCAAAACCGACCGACAACAAAACTTCATTTCACATCCCATAACCCCAACCAACAACCTACCTACCCAGATAATTAGCCTCCTCCTCAAACTCAAGTCATCCATCCAATCCCAGATACACCAACCAATCATCCATTAACAACCACCTGTCCCGAAAAAAATAAAATGCAATGCAATCTCCCAGTAATATAAAAAGCATTCTGGAATCTGCCTCTACGGCGCCGTCGGACCGGCTGAACGGGATTTAATATATAGAGCCAAGACATTTGAGCAAGCACGAACCGTGATGTGAATCGTAAATAATACAAATGAAACCCCGTAGTTATTTGCTCTATCCATTTATTCGAGAAGTTGTTTTGTTAAATTGTTCAATTGTGGGATTTGTGTTTATTTGTTTATTCAAAATGTACCAATATCTTTATACCTCATATTCTATTCTGCTGTTCGCGGCGGGAATTCATAGCGTGAAGGGTCAGTCATCTGCTTGGGGACAATGTGAGTTTTTTTATTTTTATGCCCGTTGGATTCAAGAGGAATTGGCATGGCTTATGACTGATGGAATGTAGGTGGTGGAATTGGTTGGAGTGGTGCTACGACTTGTGTATCTGGTTATGTGTGTAGTGCTACAAAGTAAGTATTCATCTCCAGTTCTATCCCTCGACTTTGCATTCCTTCCAATTCTTGTACCTAAAGAGTGGAATCGATCCAAAATCTCAGATGATTAACAGCCTTACCATAGCGAATGTAAGAATCTCTAAGTCCCAGAATCTTCCTTCCTTCTTTTCAAACACCCTTCCCTACCTAGCCTTCACGCCTCTTTCTCCACTAACACACCACCCCACAATGAAAGACTACTCGCAATGTATCCCCGGCACAAGCTCATCCATCACATCCTCATCCGCAAGCGCAACCTCCACATCCGGGACTCCAACTACCACTCTCCCAGCAACGACTACAGGTGCTGCATCCTACCCCGGGACTACTCTCCAAAGCGGATATTATTGGATTCGTGCTGTCGAGTCGCCTAATTTCCAGTTAGTTCGACTTCTTTATTTCTTCTTTTACCCCATCCAACCCAGTGCAAAACCCAAACCCTAAAATCACCTCCCCTACACCCAGCAATGAACCAACGAACTAACCCCCCACCCCAGCTC